>JAWNOY010000073.1:0-68270 GCA_035045545.1 Drosophila gaucha | reverse complement strand
TTTTTAACACAAATACGAAGAAAATCAATAAAGCGATAACAAAAACTAGAGGGATGGGCTAACTTCGGCCATGCCGAAGTTTTGGTAATACCCTTGCAATTGCAAAGAATATAAATACAGTTTTTTCTGATTTGCCACGCCCCCAACAATTGGATATATATAATTTTTGGGCAATCTATTAATCAGGGCAACAGTAACCTATATATCACATTTTGAATATCTACCTATAAGACTTTGGAAGATATAGTTTTCTCCGATTTGCCATGCCCCCAAGAGGCGGATATATATGATTTTTCATAATTTTGTCGAAACAGTCAAGCCTAACGTCTGTGTCAATTTTTGGAGCTCTAGGTGTAAAATTGTAGAAGATATAGTTTTATCCGATTTGCCACGCTCCTAATGGGCGTAGATATATATTCTTTATCTTTTTTTTTAGGAGTTTTTTTTTTTTTTTTGGTTGATACAAATATACATATGTTTTAAGTTTCAAGTCTCTGGCTTTAACAGCGTCCAAAATATTGAAATATTTATGTTGAGCACTATATAGACTTTCCCGATTTGCGCACGCCCCAAGTAGGCGTGGATAATTTTATAATTTTTATTTGATCAATCTGAAGGGGAGGCCAAAAGTATATTACTTTCGAAATTTGGATGCTCTAGCTTCAAAACTGTAGAAGATATAGTTTTATCCGATTTGCCACGCCCCCAAAAGGCGTATATATATATTCTATATCTTTTTGTATTTGGGTGCAACTCAGGAGTATATATTCCAAAGTTCAAGTCTCTGACTTTAATAACGTCGAAGTTATCCGACTAAAACATTTCTTAAAACCGATCTGTGCTATGGGAGCTATAGGATATAGTCATCCGATTCGGATGATTCCGAGATATACAATGCCTGCAGCACATTCCAGCCTATGTGCAAAATTTCAGTTCAGTAGCTCTTATAGTCTCGGAGGAGATTGCGTTGATCCAGACAGACGGACAGACGCAGACGAATGGCTATATCAACTCAGCTCGTCTTGCTGATCAAGAATATATATACTTTATATGGTCGGAGATGCTTCCTTCTCTGCGTTGCAAGCTTCTGACCAAAATTAATATACACTTTTTGCAAGGGTATAAAAACAAGTAGGAATGCTCTAGTCGGGTCTGCCCGACTACGAGATCCCCTCAACCAAGTCCGAGGCGGTGTTTTAAACAATCTAGCTTACATATTTTACCGGTACATATTACCCTCTGCGCGCACACACACACGCACACATATACATACACAAGCACGCGCGCCGCTTACTGCGTAGATGATTTAGTGTTTCTAGGTATTATGGTCTAAAAGTTATAGCTTAAAAACAAAGTCAAAATATCGATTGTTATCGATAATAAGGAAATAGGATGAGCTATCAAAAAAAAAAATAAACTTGTACTGCGTATGGTATACAAGAATATATATCTAAAATCTCAAATCTCTAGCTTTTGGGGTTTACGAGATCACTGCGTTCATACGGACGGACGGACAGACGGACATGGCTAGATCGACTCAGCTCGTCGTCCTGATCAAGAATATATATACTTTATGGGGTCTGCCTCCTTCTGCCTGTTACATACATTGTCACAAAACCATTATACCCTGAATTCCCATTTTCAATGGGTTCAGGGTATAAAAATAGTATATGTAGCTACGCCATTCGGGGTCGTGGTAAATCGGGGAAATCTATATCATCTACAATTTAAGAGCTAGATCATCTAAATTTGCCAAGCAGGCTACTGTTGACCTCCCCTTTCGATTTCCGGACCCACGGGATTCCCGAAAATCCCGATCCCGACGTCCATCTCTAATATGAACTCCTTATAGTTTATTAGCAATAATAAATTGGAATTTAATTAAAAACTAGAGGGATGGGCTAACTTCGGCCATGCCGCAGTAAGCGGCGCGCGTGCTTGTGTATGTACAGTTGTGTTTAGCAAAATAGGAACGCGCATTCATGTACCAGTAAAATAACTTTTTCGACAAAAGTCTGACTTTGAAATTGAAAAGGTGTTCACAGTTTTTGAAGAGTGGAATGTCAACAACTAAATAGCGAAAAAATCCCGTTAGTTTTGCATTCCATTTTTTTTTATAGATGATTTTAGACATATGCACCGAAAATTGGTTGTTCATTAAAATACGAATTTCGGGACTTTTTTGTGTAAAAAAAAATTTTAAAAAATGAATTTAAAAATTTAAATTATTGTCATTAGTTAGTGTTATTTATACAAGAATTAAAAAAACCAAAATATGTTTGAAAAAGTAAAAAATCTTAATTTTTAAGGGGTTGACGCTATTATTGGTCGGTGGAGATGGGAACTGCAATGGATTGCCTATAAAATAAGTGCTAGGCATATAGAAAATCAAAAATATAGTTTGCTGATCCACTACAATGGTATAAAACGCTATTTATTATAAAAGGAAATCTGAAAATTGAGGTGCTACACGAAAAACGACGCCAATAGACGATATACCCATTTTGCGCCATTGTGAAAAAACCCGTTAGAATCATAAAAATGTATAAAAAAATATTTAAATCAGTCTGTTTATACAGTCATAGTTCGTCTTCAACTGATCGAACAAAATTTCAATGCCAAAAGTACCAGGGAATGGATCATATGGGCCTAGACGCATGACTTAAATTTGCAAAGCCCCATGTGGACTTACTGGGTAAGCAGTGAAGCAACAAATTTTTGACGGATAAGCACAAAATCATACTTTTTTTGGTGGATCAGGCTCCACAAAGTAGATTCGGCCCCAATAAATATCGGGGACAACCCACAGTCCACCCATTAGACAGTTTTCCACGGTGGACTGAGTATCATGATATGGGCCTGGTTTTTCTCCAAGTGGGTATGGCCTATGGGTGCGTGTCATAACGCCCAGTGTCATAGCGCCCGTGGGCGTTATGACACAGAAAATAGTGTCATAGCGCCCCGGCCTATACATTTCAAGTCATAGCGCCCACTCTCAAAGTGTCGTAGCGCCCGTGGGCGTTATGACACTTTCAAAAGTGTCATAACGCCCTCAACTTTTAAAAACTTGCAAAATGCATCAAGAATCAATGAGATTACCGATATGAATTTACCGTTCATTTTCTTATCTCTCTAAGCATTCTAAACTTTCGGCACAATGATCTCGCAAGTTAGTTTATCATTGATCTTTTAACAAAGTGAACGCGAAATGGATGCTGTTTCTTACAATTATAAAATTGTTGCTGGATTTCGAAAAAATTCGAAGCTGTTGCTTCTCACAACCCAGCAACAATTGTTTAAAATTAAGAGTGTGTTAAAAAATAGTTCGCGTTATGTTTGCTCTGCCCATATTGCAGACAAATAGTTGAAAGTTATGAAAAAGTTTACCAATAAAATATGAATTTATTATTATTCAATCGCAACATTTATTTGGGAAAGGATGCTGGCAGCAATTTTATTTCAAAAACTAATTATAAAGTAAAGAAATAATAAAAATTTATATACAAAAAATCGCGCGATTTTTTTCATATAAATTTTCGGCTGCGGCGCTAAAATTGTCACAATTTAAATAATTGATTTTTTTTATTTCTAAAACTATTTATAATGATAAGAAATAATGAAAATTTGTATAGAAAAAATCGGCGCTAAGACTAACACAACTTTAAAATTTAATTTCAAATATATTCAAAATATTGAATGTATATAACTAGGAGCTGTGTAAACAATAAGACCCCAAGACTAAAATAAAATAGTTTTGGGGTCTTATTTAATTTCTTTTTTGCGGTCTTATTTCATAATTAAATATTTTTTAGGAAATAAAGCCCCAAAAAAGGAAATAACACTTTAAATTTTATTGAAAATCGTTTTTTTTCCGGCCTTATTCCATTCTTTTTTTGGTGGGGGGGGGGGGTTTATTTCGCAGCGCTGATATAGGCTGATATATAATTTAATTTTTTCAGCTTCGGGCGTTATGGTGTCATAAGGCCCACAAAAAAGTGACATAAAGCCCTGCGGGCGCTAAGACACTTTTGGAAATGTCATAGCGCCCGCGGGCGCTATGACACTATTTTTTGTGTCATAACGCCCATGGGCGTTATGACATGTACCCATGGCCTATATATGACCTGGATGGCTACGTAGACAAAGCTGTGTTTCTAAATAGATTAAAGAAAACATCCTGCTATCATATGAAGCTTGAAAAATTCCATTAAAATGGATATTCCAGAAGGATAATGATCCAAAGGTTACCTGCAAGCCACCAAAGGCTTAGTTTGCATCCGAGAATATAATTTTGTGCTATAGCTATCTCAGTACCCGAACATGAATCTATATAAAAACTTAAGTGAGGATTTGTTAAAAGATATCTAATAACTGGAAATCCCACAAAAAATGACCAACTTTGGCAGCCTGTTCGAAATGGATCACCCAAATCCTTTTCAAGCGTGGTCAGGATCTTTCCGAATCCATGGTACACGGGGCTTAGCAGTTTAAACCAATTAGGGTCTCAAAACAAAATGTTAGGACATAACCAATAAAAAGTAGTAGTTTAAGTTAATTTTGACTTAATTTTTTTGAATTATTTAAACTTTTTAGTAGGCATTCCTATTTTAACGAACAGCCGAATATTTGAACAATTTTTTCTTTAAGTCCTGGTGGGCAAATAAAAAAAAATCTTTTTAGCCAAAGTTGTTTTAAATAGTTTAAAATATATGTAAAGATTCTTGTTTTCTTTATTTCATGTCGATATTTTGTATTAATCATTAGATATTTGACCAATTGCATGAAACTCAACCGCGTTCCTATTATTTTGAACACAATTGTATATGTGTGCGTGTGTGTGTGCACGCAGAGGGTAATATGTACCGGTAAAAGATATAAGCTAGATTGTTTAAAACACCGCCTCGGAGTTGGTTCAGGGGATCTCGTAGGCGGGTAGACCCGACTAGAGCGTTCTTACTTGTTTTGTATTGGGGTGGGATACACGATTTAAAGTCTTAGACTTCAATAGCGCTGAAGTTTTTGCTGCTAAAACAGTTTGTGGCGGGATGGCACAGCTCTTAGGTTGTTGGGATATTAAGTAAAATGCTCAGTTTATAAAATATATTATATATATATATATATATATATATATATTTAATATTTGTCAATCTACAATAGTGAAAAATTTATGGTGCGCAGAGTTGCGTTGACAATATTGAAGTAAGTTTATGATTACGCAAGGAATGCTTCCTTGTTAAGTGTAAAGTTTATCAGGCAACTGCTTGAAGAATCAACGACTTCAAAAGAAAACCACTCACACCACCATCTATAATATCAGAGAATAATCAGAAAACTACATTTTCCAGGCTGCACAGCAACCAATTTTCATACGCAAATTTAGCCAGAAACAATTATGTGAAACCTGTGATTCAAAAAGTCAGTTCTCCAAGCCAGTCCAACAAATTTCTCTGAAGAGAGAATCATTAAACGTCTTGAAGAATCAGTGCAACACAAATTTAAACAAGTAAAAACGTTGCAGTCGGGCGCCACCGACTGCGTGAGACTCTGTTCCTGTTAAAGGTGTGTAGGCTAAAATATTAACCACCTCCGTCCTTATGTTTGAACGCGAGATTATCGACATTCCGTTTTATACCCTGAACCCATTGAAAATGGGAAATCAGGGTATAATGGTTTTGCAAAAAGTATGTAACAGGCAGAAGGAGGCGTGGCAGACCCCATAAAGTATATATATTCTTGATCAGGGCGACGAGCTGAGTCGATTTGGCCCTGTCCGTCTGTCTGTCCGTCCGTCTGTCCGTCTGTCCGTATGTATGAACGCGTCGATCTCAGAACATATAAGAGCTAGAGAGTTCAAATTTTGCATGATGGTCTGTGTATACAGCGCGCATATCGAGTTTGTTTTAGATATTCGATAAATTTTTCCGTTTCAATGATATCGATTTAAAACGTTATCAAGATTCAGTTTTTTGACCATATCTTTTACATATTTTTAGCTACAGCTACCAAATTTTGTTTTTAGCTTTTTGTAAATAAAATACATTTTCTATTTTTTCATATTTTGGATACCAGCTCCACATTTCACAAAAAAAAATTTATTATAAAAAAAAATTATCAAAGCCACAATTTAATTTTTTCAAATTTTTTAGTGAAAACCGTATTTTTAATAAATTAATAGCATTCAATGCAGAAAATTGCATTCAAATCCGTTAAGTAATACAGAAGTTATTAAAGTTATTAATTGTAAAAGCACGCGGCAGCAGCCTGTACGTGTGCACACATACATTCAAATCAACTACGCAGTAATCGGCGAGCGTGCTTCTGTGTGCATGGTATGTATATGTGTGCATGTGTATCACTGTTGCCAAATCAGCATTTTTCCCGTCAAATCGGGCTTTTTTGAAAGTGGAATTGCGGGAAAAATTCCAGAACAGCGGATAGCGGGAAATATAGCTTTCTAAAAACTGATTTAGCTGTTTTTAATTTGACTTAATATTTGCATGATTTCTTATAAAATTGAATACAAAATGGTGAAAATTTCAGTACAAATTTTTGTGGTTAGCAAAAAAAAAAGGTTGCCAAATTAATATGACTGCATTATTGAATACCTTTTTTTTATTAAGAAAAATTTTGCAGAAAAATTGAAGAATTCAATACATTTTCCTACAAATCATACAAAATTTGCTGCGAAAATTAAGCTTTTTTCCCAGCTTTTTTCTCCGCAAACTTCGCTTTATTTTGGGTCTATTTTTCCTTGATCTAGCTTTTTTGCTCAACAAAAGTTGGCAACACTGATGTGTATACAAATGTGTGCACGTGTATTTGTGTGCATGTGTATATGCGTGCCTGTGTATATGTGTGCATGTGGTAATGCGCGCAGAGGCAATATGTATAGATAAAAGATGTAAGCTAGGTTGTTTAAAACATCAGCTCGGACTTGGTTCAGGGGATCTCGTAGTCGGGCAGACTCGACTAGAGCTTTCTTACTTGTTGAGCATGTCTTTTACATCAATTTAGCTACAGTCATCAAATGTTACATATAGCTTTTGTAAAATAAAATACTATTTTGGTTTTTATATATTTTGGATGCCTGCTCCACATTTCACAAAATCAATTTAATATAAGTTCAGTTGCAAATAAAGCCACATTTACATTTTTATACCCTGAACCCATTGAAAATGGGAAATCAGGGTATAATGGTTTTGCAAAAAGTATGTAACAGGCAGAAGGAGGCGTGGCAGACCCCACAAAGTATATATATTCTTGATCAGGGTGACGAGCTGAGTCGATTTAGCCCTGTCCGTCTGTCTGTCTGTCCGTCCGTCCGTCTGTCCGTCTGTCCGTCTGTCCGTATGTATGAACGCGTCGATCTCAGAACCTATAAGAGCTGGAGACTTCAAATTTTGCATGATGGTCTGTGTATACAGCGAAAATATCGAGTTTGTTTTAGATATTCGATAAATTTTTCCGTTTCAATGTTATCGATTTAAAACGTTATCAAGATTCAGTTTTTTGACCATATCTTTTACATATTTTTAGCTAAAGCTACCAAATTTTGTTTTTTAAGCTTTTTATAAATAAAATACATTTTCTATTTTTTCATATTTTGGATACCGGCTCCACATTTTACAAAATAAATTTATTAAAAAAAAAAATTATCAAAGCCACAATTTAATTTTTTCAAATTTTTTAGTGAAAACCGTATTTTCAATAAATTACTAGCATTCAATGCAGAAAATTGCATTCAAATCCGTTAAGTAATACAGAAGTTATTAAAGGAAACATTGTAAAAGCACGCTGCAGCAGCCTGTACGTGTGCACACATACATTCAAATCAACTACGCAGTAATCTGCGCGCGTTTCTGTGTGCATGGTATGTATATGTGTGCATGTGTATACAAATGTGTGCATGTGTATATGTGTGCATGTGTGTATGTGTGCATGTGTGCATGTGTATATGCGCGCAGAGGTAATATGTATAGATAAAATATGTAAGCTAGGTTGTTTAAAACATCAGCTCGGACTTGGTTCAGGGGATCTCGTAGTCGGGCAGACCCGACTAGAGCTTTCTTACTTGTTTTTTTAATTTTTTAGGTAAAACCGTATTTTTAATAAAATATAAGGATTTATGCTGAAAATTTTATCAAAATCCATTAAATAACATAGAAGTTATAAAAAAATACAAAAAAATATTTTGTCAATTAGCAATATCACGCGGCAGTGATCGGAGTCGAACCTGGGTCACACGCTTCGTATGCCACCGGCTCTACCCACTACACCACGGTGTCTCTTTCACGACGATGCGCGAAATTGAATATATGTGTTGGTGGTGTGTTGATTTAGTTAAACAGACTTGCGTTGTGGAAGCTAGGTCAACTAGAATTTGTTTTACGGTAGCTTACATTATGATTATTATTTTTTTTTTTTTTTTTTGGTAAATTAAAATTTCATGAACAGTAACTCACATGCCAAATTTGGATGCTCTAGCTTCAAAACTGTATAATATATAGTTTTATCCGATTTGCCACACCCACAATGGGCGTAGATATATAAACTATATCTTAAAACGTCCGCGTGGTGTAGACGAATATATATTCTAAATCTTATTTCTTAGACTTCAATATTGACGAAAATAACAGCGTTTTAGTCTTAATAGATATAGCATTTCCCGATTTGCCACTCCCCCTGTGGGCGTATCGGAAAAATACTCAAACTTGATCTGACGCGGATACACACGAGTATATATATATATATATATATATATATATATTCCAAATTACAAGTCTCTAGCTTCTATGGTATCCAAATGCTGCGCGTTCATACAGACAGACGGACAGACAGGAAGACGGACATTGCACAAATCCAATAGACTCTTTTTCCCTTTGGGAACAGAGTCTAAAAAATGCTTGAAAAAATTATGTACAAGTCATAATGTAGCTTTCTGCACAGAACGTGCTAGCTCAATGCAAGTAAGTCTTAGAATGACAATGTGGAATGCTAACGGCCTAGCTCAGAATAGGTCTATAGTTGAACATTATATAAAAACCCATAATATTGATATGCTTCTCATATCTGAAGCACACTTCAGTCCATCAACTTACTTTAAGATTAAGGGATACCACCGTATTCAGGCAGATCAGCCAAGTGGCGGAGCACTTGGTGGACCACTAATTATAATTAAAACTATTGTACAATAAGATACTCTGAGCAAGCCCCGATAAGCTTAGATTGGTTTCAGGGCGCGATCAGTAAAGTATCCAGTCCTACTGGAGATTTTACTTTAGCTGCAGTTTAGAGTTATACAATCTATGTTTCGGCGAACCCTTGGGGATCTAGGGCAAAGATTTCTGCCTTGTGGAGATTTCAACGCCAAAATACGTGGTAGAACTCAAGCATTAACAACCCAAAAGGATCTCGATTGCCATTCCACAGGTAAGTTAACCTATTGGCCGACAGATCCGAAAATTCCTGATGTTCCGGATTTTGCAATTAATAAAGGTATTGATGCAATCAAAATTTCGGTTGCACATTTTCACGACTTGTGCTCGGATCAGTCAGCAGTCAAAGAATTGTCGGGAAAACTACAAACATAAACCGCTATCAGTCCTGGCTTGAGCACACAATCATCTTGGACACTCAACTTAATTCGGAAGCAGACATTGAAGCAGCGGTAGAAGTGCTTGGCAGGAACATACACAAAGCTGCATGTCTTGCTACACCAATTATTACTCATCATCCTCAGAGTGAGCTACACCTCTGGTCGCCGCAGATACAAGATTTGTTAAATCGGAAGCGGACCTTACGAAGGACATGGCATCAATAAAGAAATTCTAGGGACAAAGCTACGTTAAATCGTGTTACCAAAGAATTAAAAGTGATAATACAGGAGACAAAAAATAGAGGAACAGAAAATTTTCTTGCTGCAGCTGAACCAGGAAGCTCGGAGCATAATTTAAGAAATGCAACCAAATATCTTAAAAGAGGCACCTGGTGCAGATCCAGTGCAGACAAGACAGAAGAGTTTGC
The DNA here is from genome assembly GCA_035045545.1 of Drosophila gaucha. Classification (NCBI taxonomy): domain Eukaryota; kingdom Metazoa; phylum Arthropoda; class Insecta; order Diptera; family Drosophilidae; genus Drosophila; species Drosophila gaucha. Next base: position 58,247 of record JAWNOY010000073.1, on the reverse strand, counting down.
CAGGCACTCAGAGCAAACATTTACACCATTCAATTTCTGTTCACCTAGTGAAGATGAGGAGACTGCGACTTTTATAGATATTGCGTGTCAGATGGACCTGCCAATTCACCCTAGTATACTAAGGGATACACATTTACCATCTCAATGGAAGTGCGCTGATATACTTATGGGGAGAGAGGTCTCAGAGAGAGTGTTGACGTGTTTTTTTATGCTCCTCAATTTTTTCATTTATTTTTATTTTAAAACTGCATTAAATTTTTTTTGCTTGTTTATTTATTTTGCTTAATATAACAAGTACTTGTTTTTGTGCAAAGATTCGTCTGTTGGACTGTGAGTACTTTGTTTTTTTTTTTTTTTTACTTTTTACGGCGTCGGTGCATTTTCAGCAAATTTGTTTTGCTTTGATCTCTTTTCAAGTTTGGCGCTTCAAAATTCCCAATTTTACACTTGTTAGTGTAAATTTTAGGTTGTGTTTCGTGCTTATTTGTTTTGCTCTGCATACGAAATCCGCTCTTGAGCTGCTGATTCCTCACAGCCTCAATTCATTAGTTGCTGGCTGTGTGAAAATATTATGCATGCGAAGTGTGCTGGTCTCACAGGACGCGATTGCGACCGAATAACCGCAACTCCCAAAGTTGGGAGTGGTGGCTTGAATTGGTCTTGGCCAAATTGTTTGGAAAAACAATTTTCTTTCTCGAAAATGTATAACATTTTGAGAAATGATTTCCTTAAATTAAAACCTGTTGCTAAGCAGCTGACTTGTGATTTCGAAACAAGCAGCGGTAGACTTAGGGATTTCAATTTCGACTGTGCTCCAATGGCACAATTAGAGACGCAGTCAGTACCTGTCCAATCACCTTTACTCCCTATTCCAGTCCCTTTGCCTTTGGTTGATCAGCCAGTCGAATCAATGGTTCCACTGAATAATCTGTTCCAACATTAACGACTGTGGAATCAATATCTGCTTATATTTCAAGCAAATCCTCAGGCACTGCGTTTATTTCGCGGCTCCACGTGAAATTGCTTCTTTTAAAATCAATGTGCCGGTGAAAATTTTTCCAATAATATGTGACCCCACATTTTGGCCACCTCATATTATTGTGCATGAATTTAAGTCTAAGAATTGGAATCGGCCTTTGCCCGTTTCGCTCAAAACAGTGGTACCAACTTCATCAAATAAAGTACCAAACTAGAGGGATGGGCTAACTTCGGCCATGCCGAAGTTTGGTAATACCCTTGCAATTGCAAAGGATATAGATACAGTTTTTTCTGATTTGCCACCCCCCCATCAATTGGATATATATAAATTTTGGGCAATGTATTAAGCAGGGCAACAGTAACTTATATGTCAAATTTTGAAGCTGTACCTATAAGACTTTGGAAGACATAGTTTTCTCCGATTTACCACGCCCCCAAGAGGCGGATATATATAATTTTTCATAATTTTGTCGAAACGGTCAATCCTAACGTCTGTGTCAATTTTTGGAACTCTAGGTGTAAAATTGTAGAAAATATAGTTTTTTCCGATTTGCCAAGCCCCTATTGGGCATAGATATATATTCTTTACCTTTTTTTCTAGGGGTGGTTGATACAAATATATGTTGTAAGTTTCAAGTCTCTGGCTTTAACAGCATCCAAAATATTGGAAGTATTTATGTTAAGCACTATATAGACTTTCCCGATTTGCCACGCCCCAAGTAGGCGTGGATGTATAATTTTTTGATCAATCTGAAGGTTAGGCTAAAAGTATATTACTTTCCAAAATTGGATGCTCTAGCTTCAAAACTGTAGAAGATATAGTTTTATCCGATTTGCCACGCCCCCCAAAGGGCGTAGATATATAATCTATATCTTTTTGTATTTGGGTGCCACTCAGGAGTATATATTCCAAATTTCAAGTCTCTGACTTTAATAACATCGAAGTTATCCCACTAAAACATTTCTTAAAACCGATCTGTCCTATGGGAGCTATAGGATATAGTCATCCGATCCGGATGATTCCGAGATATACAATGCCTGCAGCACATTCCAGCCTATGTGCAAAATTTCAGTCTGTAGCTCTTTTAGTCTCGGAGGAGATTGCGTTGATCCAGACAGACGGACAGACGGACATGGCTATATCAACTCAGCTCGTCTCGCTGATCAAGAATATATATACTTTATATAGTCGGAGATGCTTCCTTCTCTGCGTTGCAAACTCCTGACCAAAATTAAGATACCCTTTTTGCAAGGGTATAAAAAGTAAATCTTACTCCTAATCATTTCCCTATCATTTATCAAAATGTTAGAGGCCTTAGGAGTAAAATTAAGAACCTGTTTCTAAAGAGCTTTACTTGTCATAATGACATTAAAGCCTACTGAAACGTGGTTAAATCCCTCAATCTGTAACAGTGTTATTTATTTAACTAACTTCACTGCTTATAGATTTGATCGTTTGTCCCGGCATGGTGGATGTATTCTTATCGCTGTTAACACTTCGTTCCACTCTGAACAGTTTAATTTTATGTCGACCCGTCTTGCTGAGATTGTTGGTGTCAAAGCCTTTTGCCAACAGGCTTGTTATATGTGACCTGCTCGTACATTGCCGCTTCTTCTGATATACAACTTTATATTGATCATCTAAACTGTATTAAAGAAGTCTTTGAATTTGTTCAAGATATTGACTTATTTGTAGTGTTACGGGATTTCAACATTTCGAACACTACTTGGTCTTTATTTTCTGAATCAAATTATCTAACTCCATCAATTCAACATGATTTTTTTGATGGAATGTTTGACCTCTCATTGTTTCAATTAAACTCAATATCAAATCATTTGAATCGAATTCTTGATCTTGTATTCATTAATGATAACTCAATTATTGATGTTTCCGGATCTTCTCCATTGTCTGTTCCGGAGGATAGCCACCATCCTATATTAGAGCTAGCTTTGTCCCTTATTATTCCACATACTCTTTCTTCTTTTTCAAACCCATTATCAATTCGTCGTTGCTATCATAAATGTAATTTACTAAATGAGTTAATTAATGCAACTAATTGGTCAATTTGTATGACTCGATTGACATTAATTTTGCAACAAGTTTTTTCTATAACACTCTAAACTCTATTTAAGATGTTTGTGTGCCTACCTGTGCTGTTTTGCCCCCCTCAAATAAGCCCCCTTGGTCATCTTGAAGACTCAATGATTTAAGAATTATTAAATCTAAATATTTCAAAAGATTTAAAAAAAACGGGTGAGAATGTTGACTGGTCTAAATACTCTATAGCAAAGTAAAAATTCCACCTTCTTAATTCTCAATGTTATGAGAATTATTTATTTCGATGCAAAAGTCAATTTGTTCGGGACCCTAAACAATTTTATTCCTTTGTAAACTCGAAGCGTAAAACTTCTTGTTTACCAAACTCATTTTTTCATGGCCTGGATGAAGCTAGCAATGATTCTGATGCATCTGATCTCTTTGCTAATTTCTTCCACCTATTCTGCTTGTAGTCCCTATAATATGTCGTACCCATATTTTATTTTTTCGTCAAATTGTCTTATTTCTCCTACTGTAAGCCTTGATTCCCTTTTATCTGCCATTGGCAGTTTAAAATCCTCTTTCTCTCCTGGGCCGGACAACATCCATTGTGGTATTATTAAGGAGTGCAGTGGTTTCCTTGCGTTTCCATTGCTCAAGCTCTTTAACCTGTCTTTGGAAACAAGAATTTTTCCAAATATGTGGAAAGAATCTTATATCATTCCTCTCCACAAAAAAGGTGGCAGGTCTGATATTTCCAATTACAGGGGTATAGCAAAATTGTCTGCTATACCAAAATTATTTGAAAAAATAATTACCTCGACTTTGCAACATTTTTGCAAATCCATATTATCTCCGACTCAGCATGGATTTGTACAGAGTCGGTCAACTGCAGCCAATTTACTTGAGTTTACCTCTTTGATAAATGATGGTTTTGTTGACAAAATGCAAACTGATGTAATTTACACCGACTTCGGTAAAACATTTGACTCTGTTCATCATGAAATCTACTTCAAAAATTAGACCTTCCCTCATTCACTATTATCCTGGATTTTGTCTCATTTAAAAGATCGAACTCAAAGTGTTTTGTTCAGATCATCCAAATCGAAACTTGTTTATGTTTGATCGGGTGTACCGCAAGGTAGTCATCTGGGTCCATTACTCTTTACTCTTTCCATTAATGATCTTCCATCTTTAATAGTATCTCACTCTCAGATACTTATGTATGTTGATGATGTGAAGCTTTTCTGTCTTATGCTGACTCTTCCCATCACCTACATCTGCAACAGGACGTTAATTCTATGAAATTGTAAATTCATATACAGTTGTGTTCAGAAAAATAGGAACGCGTTTTCATGTACCAGTAAAATGACTTTTTCGACAAAAGTCTGACAAAATTGAAATTGAAAAATTGTTCACAGTTATTAAAGAGTGGAGTGTCAACAATACAGTAGGTTCAATCATTATGTGTACAAATTTGTATCACTATATGATCTCTAGCGCGATCCGCAGATAGCAATGCAATGAATGTATATATTGTATATAAATTTTATTTATTTCTTCTGTGTGTTGCACTTTATTTGCATATCGCATTTCACTCTGTCCAATACAGTAGGTTCAATCATTATGTGTACAAATTTGAATCACTATATGATCTCTAGCGCGATCCGCAGATAGCAATGCAACGAATGTATATATTGTATATAAATTTTATTCATTTCTTCTGGATGTTTTCCATATTATTTTTTTATTTCAATTTAATTTTTTGTATGTTTTTGTATTTCGTTTTTTTTTTTTATTATTTAATTTTGTATTTTTTGTGTTTCGTAATTTGTTTTCTCTTTCTTTTTAGACTCTGTTCCCAAAGGGAAAAAGAGTCTATTGGATTTGTGCAATGTCCGTCTTGCTGTCTGTCCGTCTGTCCGTCTGTCCGTCTGTCTGTATGAACGCGCAGCATTTGGACACTATAGAAGCTACAGACTTGTAATTTGGAATATATACTCGTGTGTATCCGCGTCAGATCAAGTTTGAGTATTTTTCCGATACGCCCACAGGGGGCGTGGCAAATCGGGAAATGCTATATCTATTAAGACTAAAACGCTGTTGTTTTAGTCAATATTGCAGTCTAAGAAATGGGATTTAGAATATATATTCGTGTACACCACGCGGACGTTTTAAGATATAGATTATATATCTACGCCCATTGTGGGCGTGGCAAATCGGATAAAACTATATCTTCTACAGCTTTGAAGCTAGAGCATCCAAATTTGGCATGTGAGTTACTGTTAACCTTCCCTTAAGTTAGATCAAAAAGTTATATACCCACGCCCCCTGGGGGCGTACCAAATCGGTAATATATATATAGCGATTTGTATAAATCTTATAATATTTTGAGCGTATTAAGAGCTAGAGACTTGAAATTTGGAATACATGTGCAAGTAGATCACTCGGAATCAAAAATATATATTATAGATATTTACGCCCATTAAGGGCGTGGCAAATCGGATAAAACTGTACCTCCTACAGTTTTGGAGCTAGAGCGTCCAAATTTTGCATGTGGGATACTGTTGACCTCCTCTTAAGATAAGTCAAAAGTTATGTATCCACGTCTTCTGGGGGCGTGGCAAATCGGGAATTACTATATCTTTTACTAAAACCGTGATAATTTCGGCAATATTTCCGTCAGGGAGTTGGGACTTGGAATATATATACTAGTATCCTACCTCTACCCAAAAATGTTATATATAGCTACGCCCATTTGGGGCGTGGCAAATAGGGTAAAACTGTATCTCCTACAGTCTTAGACGTAGAGCATCCAAATTTGACATGTGGGTTACTGTTCATGAAATTTAAATTTACGAAAAAAAAAATAGTAATAATCATAATGTAAGCCTCCGTAAAACAAATTCTAGTTGACCTAACTGGGGATTGAAGCAGGGTCTTCGCTACCACAACGCAAGTCTGTTTAACCAAATCAAAACACTTCCAAACTCAGTTTGGCACATAGCCACGCAAGAGACGCCGTGGTGTTGTGGGTAGAGTGGTGGCATGCGAAGCGCGTGACCCAGGTTCGATTCCCAGCGCTGACGCGTGATATTATCATTTAATAAAATGTTTTTTTTTTTATTTTTTTTATAACTTCTATGTTATTTAATGGATTTGATAAAATTTTCAGCATAAATCCTTATATTTATTAAAACAAATTCTAGTTGACCTAACTGGGGCAAGTCTGTTTAACCAAATCAACACACCAAACTCAATTTGGCGCAAGAGACGCCGTGGTGTAGTGGGTAGAGTCGGTGGCATGCGAAGCGCGTGACCCAGGTTCTATTCCCATCGTTGCCGCGTGATATTATCATTTATTAAAATGTTTTTTTTTTTTTTGTTATAACTTCTATGTTACTTAATGGATTTTGATAAAACTTTCTGCATAAATCCTTATATTTTATTAAAAATACGGTTTTACCTAAAAAATTAAAAAAAATGTAAATGTGGCTTTATTTGCAACTGAACTTTTATTAAATTGATTTTGTGAAATGTGGAGCCAGTATCCAAAATATATAATAAAAACCAAAATAGTATTTTATTTTAAAAAAGCTATATGTAAAATTTTATGACTGTAGCTAAATTGATGTAAAAGACATGCTCAAAAAAGGAATCTCAATAATCTCGCATTCAAACATACGGAAAGACGGACGGACGGTCTACATATTTATTGAGCCTACACACCTTTAACAGGAACAGAGTCTGACGCAGTCGGTGGCGCCCGACTGCAACGTTCTTACTTGTTTTTGTTTACGTTTAGTTTTGAGGGCAAGCTTGGTTGAGCGGTGGATTAATTTGTTTTAATTTGGTGAAAAGGAGTTTGGGAAGCAATCCCAAGGTAGCTTTGTAAATTTTATCCTCCAGTGAAGGTAGGCCAGCTTCTGTCAGCACTATTTTGGTGGGAGAGGTGGGGAAGGCACCAATGCAGCGTTTAGCTGCCGAGTGGTAGGGAGGATTGATGATTTTAAGATAAGATTTTGCTGTCTGTCCATATATGGGCAGAGCGTAGTCTATTTTTGAGGCCAGTAGGGCCTTGGTTATATTGATCATGGTATTCCTATGTGTGTAACATTTTTGCGAAGTTAGGTACTTAATTATGTTTAGTCTGGCAGCTAGGCTAGTTCTTAAGTATTTACAGTGGTCCTTAAAAGTATACTTGTTGTCTACAATTAATCCGAGAATTTTTAGGTTATTAGTGTATTCTATTGTGTTATTATTTACATTTAAATTTAAGGGGTTGCAGTTGCGTTTCCTGCAGATATGTAGAATTTTACACTTTTCAAAAGATAGACTAGCACCAGAGGAGAGAGACCAGTTGTTAATAGTTTGTAGAATATTCTTAAAGATATTGTTCGCAGTTGATCCGTTTTTGTGGGTGTAGATAAGAACATCATCCGCAAAGAGGATGTGTTCCGTATGATTAAAGCGGTTAACTATTGAGGAAATTTCGTTAAAGGCAAGGGTGAAGAGTGTAACGGATAGCGGAGATCCCTGGGGGATGCCATTGGCTAATGGGAGGGATGAGGAGTGGGATCCTTGGATACGGACAATTATTTTTCTGTTTGTCAAAAAGGCTTTTACTATATGATATATTTTCGAACCCACTTTCATCCTGGCTAGCTGTTTTAAAACCATATGGATGCCTATGCGGTCAAAAGCTTTTACAAAGTCAAGACTAAGAGCCAGGACATGATTTCGGGTGGAGATAGCTTTGGTGCAGAATTGGTCGAAGAGTAATAAAGGGTCGAGGGTGCTAAGGTTTTGCTTGGAACCAAACTGGTGTTCACTTAGATACCGTTTTCTATTGGCGAACCACATTATGCGTCTTGAAATAATTTTTTCAAATAGTTTTCCTAGGCAGGGAAGTATCGATATAGGCCGGTAGTTTTGTAGTTCCGTGGGGTTTTTGTTTGGTTTAGGGATGGGGAGGATGACAGCACACTTCCAACATTGTGGGAGTATTCCTTGCTTTAGAGAATTGTTGAGAGCCTCAATTATCAGAAGACTAAGATTCTTTGGGAGATTTTTTATCATGTCATATGTAATTTTGTCGAGTCCTGGTGATTTACCCTTGGTTTTTGCCAGGGCAGAATTATATTCAATCTCTGATATATTCCCTTCAATGATTTGGGCAAGTTTGCTGTGTTTTGGTGCAATGTATTCTGTGGGCAGCCAAGTGTTTTTTTCAGCAATGAATTGGTCATGGATGTTTGTATTGAGAGATTGATTCGACCAAAAATTGCAGAATTCATTAGCAAGCGTTAGATGATCGTAGATAGGACCATTTGAAGTATTTATAAAGTTTATTTTTGAGTTGGTGCCACTGCCACAAAGAAGTCTGATACCAGACCATACTTTAGTAATAGAGCTTTTTGGGCTTATGGTTTCTGTAAATTTTTGGAAACTGTTAATTTTACTCTCTTTGCACTTTAGGCGAAAGAGAGCTTGTGATTTTTTATAGTTAATTAGATTACATGTGTTTTGGGTATTCTTGTATTGGTACCAGGCCTTTTATTTGATGTTCCTTAGGGAGTCTAATTGGGAGTTCCACAAAGCAGGGTATTTTTTTCTAAAGGTGGCCTTGGATTGGGGAATGTTGTAGTGTGCCGCAGTTCTAATTATTTTATGGATATAGGCCATGTCCTTGTTTATATTTGAACTCAAGACAAAATTTTTTGTGTTTGTATTTAGAAAGGACTGGAAAGCAGTCCAATCGGCCTTGTGAGTAAGAAATTTGCTCATAAAGTGTTGTTTTGAATGTTGACGGGTGCAGATTAGTGTTTTCAGCGGAAAGTGGTCGCTACCGTAAAGAGAGTTGAGTGTAAAGGAGGAAGAATACGGGAGCAGATTGGAGGAGCAGATAGAGAGGTCGACATGAGAAAATGAGCGGTGAGTAGAGAAATGGGTGGGGTTACCGTCGTTAAGGCAACTGAGGCTCTGATTAATGAGAGTATTTTCAAATAATTTTGCCTCTTTGGTTTGTTTTGGGCGAGCCCCATAGAGGGCTCCAGGCATTAAAGTCTCCTATAATAAGATAAGGTGGAACTATGTTGCAAATTACATCTGAGAGGTCACTTGGGGAAAAACGTTGCTCCGGAGGGATATATATGTTGATAATTGATAATTTATAGCCGATGTTTACTTCCACCGCTAACGAAGAGATATTGGAAGAATTGGGTATTATTCTGTGGGGTATACCCTTTTTTATAAGCAGAGCGATACCCTGTTTGTTGGAATTGATGTGGGGTAGGTTGTGAAAATAATGGGAGTAGTTGTTGGAGATTTTTGAGGTTGATTTAAATTTTAAGTGAGTTTCTTGTAGAGCAAGAATATCAGGGTTATGCTGTTTAATAAGCACCTGCAAGTCTGTTAAGTTATTAAGTAGACCGTTTATATTCCATTGAATAACGGATAAAGTCATTGGAGAATAAAGTGGAAAAGAAATAGAGTTAGAATATGTTTGAAATTTTGCAGGTGTGAGATAAAGTTGTAAATGGCGGGCCAAACAAGACAAATGTCGAGCCCATCAGTTTTGCCTTGCTATTGCAAGGCGAAAGCGAGGGCGACAACAAATCTCAAGGGAGGCCCGCCTTTACAATTCATAATTTTGTAGTTTGTTATGTGGAATCTTCGGACTCGCTGATAATCATATCAGTCGAGGGAAGACAATTTTGTGAGTGAGTGAGAATCGTGGGAGGCGAACTCTCGTTGAGAGAAGAGTAAGATGAGAGAGAACTAATTTTTGTGTTTGGTTGATAGTTTGCGGTTTCGGTTTTTTTAATTAGTTTTGAGTATTTGTCCGCTGATAACGAAGCGGCGCCGTTTGTTGTTGTATTAACTATTAGATTAGTGATGTTTTGTTGTAGAGTATTTGATATTGGTGTTGTTTTGTTAGTTACGTTGGTTGTTATATTTTGTTTATTTTGTGATGTGTGGTTTGTTGTTGGATCCGCATTTTTGACTGCGTTGGCATAGGATCGCTTAGCCGTTGCGCTGGAGGTATTGTTGAGTGAAATGTAGGTTGGCTTAGCCTCCTTGTAAGTGCATTTAGTCTGGGCAATAATTTTTAAGATTCTTTTTCTTGCGTGAATTTCGGGCATCTGTTGCTGGATGAAGGATGTTCACTCCCGCAGTTTGCGCATTGAGTACGTGAGCAATCGCCCTCGTGGGAGGAAAGATTGCAGCTTTCGCATATGGGTTGTTTGGTGCAGCGCTTGATGGTGTGGCCAAATAGTTGGCAATTTTTGCATCGCATGGGGTTTGGAGTATAGGGACGAACTTTAACTTTGAGCCATGAAATATCCATGGATTCCGGTAGATGGAACAGGTTGAAAGTAAAGAGGATGACGCCGGATGGTTTGGTTATGCCGTCAATTGTTTTGTTAAATTTATAGACCGCAGTGACTCCTTGGGAATTGAGCTCTTTTAAGATTTCGTCTTCGGACACATAGGATAGGCATGGAGCATAGACGGTGCCTTTAGTTGAATTCAGCGTTTCGTGTAGTTGACACTTGATTTTGCAAATGCCTAGAAGGTCACTTGCTGCCAGAAATTTGTTGGCAGTGTTTGAGTCTTTAGCGAGGATCAGCAGATTACCGTCTTTTAATTGGGTTATTTTAGAATAGTCCTTGCTGATGAGATAAACTGCACGATGTAAAGCAAAGCATGAATAATCACTCAATGGTTTAGTTTCATCAGCAGAGCTAAGAACTATAAATCTAGGATTGGGTAGTTGGATCACTGGAAGACCACGATATAACACTGTGGGCTTGTGGAAAGTTTTAAGTTTTTTGTGGTTGGATGAGTCGGCTAGCATAGCAAACCGATTATCCCCCAGTGTGCTATGCCCTGAGGGCATGGTTGTGCAGCGTATGTACACTCGCGGGCTTTTTTTTTTATTTTAATAACGGGGCCCGACAAGAAACGGTAAACGAAAGATAACGAGGTTTGTTTGCTTTTGCTATTACAGCAAAGAACTGCTAATTTGCGCGATCACCTAGAAAGACGTCTGCTCTAAACAAGAGGTAGTCGATGGCTCAATGAAACAAATAATTTTCCACATCCTTGGGTGGTAGGTTCCTTCAAAGGCTCTTCTTCTTGTCCCTCGAAGTTGCGGCTGCGCCAGTTACAAGTCGGTAGCTCGTTTGGAGATGGTGTTGGTGGTGGTGTTGGTATGTGGAGATTTGTGATTTTTTTTTATTAAGAACAAATATACGTCTGGTCTGTTTGACTCTCAATATGAACCTGATTTTATTCTGGCAAGTGACATTCGAAACTAGCCTAATGCAATAGTGGATATATATATAAGTAAAATGTCAAGTGACGGTTGCCGTCCCTTTGTTGCTGATCTTGCAGTTCTCCCGTTGCTGCTTATGTTTAGGTTCTGCATCCTGTCCAAGTGCTGACGCTGCTCGATGGATACAAAGTGTTACAATGTACTCTGCGTCTGCGTGGGGTCATGTATTATTGGTCGGTATACATATATATATATATATATATATAGTTCATGTGTACAATGTAGTACAATGTACTCTGCACTTAAGTGGATCTATGTGTTGTTGATCTGTACATATGTCTGTATATGTTTGTACTCATATACTCATGTACAGAGTTGTTATATGCACGTACGTATGTGCATATATGTTTTATATATTGGATCTTGGTGGTTTGGCTGGTGGCGTGACTGATAAGGTAACTCGCGTGCTAGTGTGTGCATGTGTATATGTGTGCATGTGTGTGTGTAAGCGCGCAGAGGATAATATGTATAGATAAAATATGCTAGATTGTTTAAAATACCACCTTTTACAAAATCAATTTTTTCAAACAAAAAATTATTAAAGCAACAATTTAATTTTTTTCAATTTTTTAAGTAAAACTATATTTTCTGAAAATGTTTTTGAAATCCTTTTAGTAACATAGAAGTTATTTAACAAAACATTTTGTCAATCTGCAAAACCACGCGGCAGTGAGCGCCAATACGTGTGCAGTGCACACTGTGCACACAGTCTATACGTGTGCACACATACATTCAAATGTGCATTATTCTTTGAATTTTTTTTTGTTCTATCGCAATTTCAGTTGCATTGTAATTCTCGCAGCTGCTACTATAGTGGCGTCTTTGTCACTAAGAACAATATGAAGAGTGTGGTGTTATGGTTGGAGATGGCGGCTTGCAAACGAGGAATCGCAGGCTCAATTCCCGCTGCTGTCACAATTTTTTGTTCAAACAATTTTTATACCCTTGCAAAAAGGGTATATTAATTTTGGTCAGAAGTTTGCAACGCAGGGAAGGAAGCATCTCCGACCATATAAAGTATATATATTCTTGAGCACGAAGAGCTGAGTTGAAATTGCCATGTCCGTCTGTCTGTCTGTCCGTCTGTCTGGCTCAACGCAATCTAATCCGAGACTATTAGAGCTACAGAGCTGCAATTTTTGCACATAGGCTCCAATCTGCTGCAGGCATTGTATGTCTCGGAATCATCCGGATCGGACGACTATAGCCTATAGCTCCCATAGGACAGATCGGTTTTAAGAAATGTTTTAGTGGGATAACTTCGTCGTTATTAAAGTCAGAGACTTGAAATTTGGAATATATACTCCTGAATTGCACCCCCATACAAAAAAAAATATGGTATACAGCTACGCCTTTTTGGGGCATGGCAAATCGGTAAAACGATATTGACTACATTTTGAAGCTAGATCATCCAAATTTGGTGAGTAATACAGTGTTGACCTCCAGTTCAGATTGATCAAAAAGTTATATATTCACGCCTACTTGGGGCGTGGCAAATCGGGAAAGTCTATATAGTGCTTAACATAAATCCTCCAATATTTTGGATGCTGTTAAAGCCAGAGATATGAAACTTAAAACATATATTAGTAGCAACCACCCCTAGAAAAAAAAGATAAAGAAGATATAACTACGCACATTAGGGGGTAGGAAATTGGAAAAAAAAACTGTACCTTCTACAATTTTACAGCTAGAGCCCCAAAAATAAACAAAAACGTTAAGCTTCACCGTTTCGACAAAATTATGAAAAATTATATATATCCGCCTCTTGGGGGCGTGGCAAGTTGGAGAAAGCTATATCTTCCAAAGTTTTATAGGTACAGCTTCAAAATGTAATATACAGTAGAATCCGGTTATAACGACACTCAAGTTACCGACGATTTTACCCGGAAGACTCTCTAACCGAATGTAGCAACAAAAAATTATTTTTTTCCTTATTTTATGGTTGCTATTTTCGTAATAGGTTTTAAAATAAAACAAATTAATTTTTTAATTAAACAAAATATTTTATAAATGTAATTCAATAAAATGTTTTTTTTTCATAAAAAGTCATTTACATACTTATAATGCATATTCATAAGCATAATATAACAAGATTAATTTCTATATGTGGTTTTTCTTTTTATTCTTTAGCACTCGTCTTAAATTCCTCCAAAACGCAAAGTGCTGACACATCATCATATTGATCTTCGATGTTGTCGTCGCTGTCCTGTCCGTCATCTAATATATTTTTAACAATGTTGTCTTCGGAAGGTTCCTCACAAATCGCCACACCATTATCAATAAGAAAATATTCATCCAGTTCTTCCTTTGAAATCGGTAGCTGATTTTTTAAAGCTCTTGCCCAAACTGATAGAGGAATGCCATCTTCGTTATCAATATCTCTTGAGAATGATCTGCTGGGACTATCTAAATTTTCTTCCGCAAGCCCAGAATGCTTAAAACAATTTACAATTGTCGCTGACGAAAGTTTTTGCCATGCATCATTTATCATTAAAATGACATCAAGGATGGTAATTTTCGGGTAATTTTCATCATTGTTTTCTTCCATATTGCTGATTATTTCAAGAACGAGATTTTTCCGAAAAGCTGATTTGATCACTCAAATTATGCCTTGATCCATTGGTTACAATACAGACGTCGTATTTGGTGGAAGGAAAACTTGAGTGATATTAGTTAGGTCACATATTGTGGGATGGGCTGGACACTTTCAACTAATAGCAATATATTTTTTTTTTTTGCTTTTTAAGCTCAGCATTCCAATCGCGTACCCAATTAATAAAAATTTTAGATGTCATCCATGCTCGGCGATTACTATAGTAGCCAACAGGCAAAGATTGAACATTTTTAAAACATCTAGCATCAAGGGGCGAACGGGAGCCGCAACGAGAAGAACCCAGGTGCCAGAAGACAGCCTCCAAGAGGAGGGTGCACAACTGTCGGCGATCATTAATATAGGACACGATTGACACCGAAGCAACTAGCAGTTTTATAAGTGAAAAACTGGCTTCGTGACGTGGGCCTGATGCGCACCACACGAAGGCACATACGACTGGCAGATGGAAGCTGCAGTCAGGTTAACACATACAGACATTAATAAAAGTGGGTACACGGAAAGCTGAAATACCGCTAGCTGGCGGAAAGGTTGTCGGTCGTAGCCACCACCACACCACGCGGCAAGCGCACAAGCATTCAAGGAAAAAAATTCGAGCTTAATTTCACTCCACAAGGATTTGGAAGTCGACGCTTTCTCAGACAAGAATTTGCGGCGTTTAAGGACATTTAAGGCACCACAAAGATCCCCGAACACCAGATCACGATGCACGATGCTTATCAAACAGAGGTATTTGAAACCGCCGTCCAACATCAAGGAGTTAAGGCAATACGTGGAAGTGGACTCGTGGTATCGCTGATTTGTTTCCGATTTCGCAACAACGGTGCATAACCTCAATGCACACCTCAAGAAAGGCACTAAGTGCAAGTGAACGGAGGAGCAGCAAAAGGCGTTTGACACTGTCAAGACCAAGTTGACGGAATCGTCAGTGCTAGTATGCCTAGAATGCTCCAAGATATTTCATTTGCAAACTGATGCAAGAATCTATGGGCTTGACGCAATTCTGACGTAAATGTCAGAGGATAGGGAGCATGTTATATCTTATGCAGTGCTGCCAGTTTGGCAATTTAGTTGCTAGATCTGGCAACTTTTAAAGAAATTTGCAACTTTTTATTTTAAAATGCTATTAGCTACAAAGCTAAGAATTTTTAAATATTTTTCAGCAATTTTAGCAACTTTATTATAATACGAGCAATTTTTATATTTTTCTTCAGGGTTTTTGCATTTTGTATAACTATGTGTGATCGCTTGCACAAGTTACGATTAATAGTGGTTTACAAAGATATCGGAACTTGTATTCAACTCAGTGATTATATTATATGAACAATTTTATAATGTGTTTGGTGATGGTGATGAAATCAAGATTCTTATGCCAGCAGAACACTTAATAGTGCGGGGCGGAATTACACTGCCACTGATGAAGAATATCTGATGATAATCCGTGGTATCCGAAAACTGAGGCCAAATCTGGAGAGATACCATTTTATAGAGATAATAGATAACATGGCGTTAAGATGACTCAATTCCGCTGAAAGTCCACCAGGGAGGATTACCAGATGGACATTGAAACTGCAGAACTTTGAGTTCAAGGCCAAGTATCGTAAGGGCAACTTAGATGTCGTGGCGGACGTACTATTACTGGGCACTGAGGGCCAATCGAGCTAACAGTTTCCATGGATACAGAAGTTGTGTCGGGAGCAGAAATTTAATCCCTAGAAATTTCCAGACGACGTGCTGAAGACACATCAATCCAGGAACGAAGATGTAGCTGTTTGCAAACTTTACATGCCAAAAGGCAAGAGGTCATAAGTGCTACAAGAAAACCATGATGCAGCCACAGCGGGACACTAAGGAAGCCGCAAAACAATAGCTAGTGCAGCGTTGCGAGCTGTGCCATCGCTATAAGCCACGCCAACTCCCGGTGGCCGGCAGTTGCAAATTTTGTTGGACCAATTCCGAAATCGAAGCTTGGGAACACAATGCTATTGGTGTTCAAGTGGACAGACATGGTGCCACTGTGAATTGCAAACACGGCTACAGAAGTCGTTTAGAGAAAGGTCCTCATCACCAACAATGACACTCAATTAACAAATCAGGCGTTCAAAACATTCTGGGAGGAGGTAGGCGTGGAATATCAGCTTACAGCAACGTTTACGTCGCAATCGCACTGTCAAAACGATGATAGTACAATTTGCCACAGCCAATCAGCGCTGCCGAGACAGAACGCTACCAGAGTTAACTTTCGCAGTCAACAGCTGTATATCAGTATCGACAGGATATTGCGCAATGTTTTTAACGCAAGGGCATGAGTCAAGGCTGCCTTAATCTATGTACGATACAGAAACAATGGGCACAAGCCCAACAGGGAGGGCAACCAAATTAGCAGAGGTGTCCCAGATTGTACAATGCAGGTTAAGCGAGCCACTACAAACTGCCATGGAAAGCAGCCATAGGAGACCTGGTGGGGGCAAAGGAGCGTTATGTTTGCAGCCTTTACTGAAACGTGGATAAGTCCCTCAATCAAATCCTCAAACTGTAACAGTGAAATTTTTTCATGTAAGTTCACTGCTTATAGACTTGATCGTTCGGCCCGGAATGGTGGAGGTGTTCTTATCGCTGTTAACACTTCTTTCCATTCTGAACAGTTTCATTTTACGTCGCTCCGTCATGCTGAGATTGTTGGTGTCAAAGTCACTTTGCCAACAGGCTTGTTATATGTGACCTGCTCGTACATTGCCGCTTCTTCTGATATACAAGTTTATATTGATCCTCTAAACTGTATTAAAGAAGTCTTCGAATTTGTTCCAGATACTGACCTATTTGTGGTGTTAGGTGATTTCAATATTTCGAACACTACTTGGTCTTTGTTTTCTGAATCTAATTATTTTACTCCATCAATTCAACATGATTTTTTTTATGGAATGTTTGACCTCTCTTTGTTTCAAATGAACTCAGTCTCCAATCATTTGAACCGATTACTTGATCTTGTATTCATTAATGATAGCTCCATTATTGATGTTTCTATATCTTCTCCATTGCCTGTTCCGGAGGATAACCACCATCCTTCATTAGAGATAGCTTTGTCCACCTAGTTTTACCTCTTCGTCAAACCCTTCTACAATTTGTAGTTGCTATCATCAATATAATTTTAAATTACTTAATGATTTAATTGATATAACTGATTGACCAATTTTATATAGCTCAGTTGACATAAATTTTGCAACTATTTTTTTATAACACTCTAAGCTCTATTTTAGTTATTTGTGTGCCTGTGCTGTTTCACCCCCTTCAATTAATTCCCCTTGGTCGTCGGGAAGACTCAGCAGTTTACAAAATATTAAATCTAAATACATTAGAAGATTAAAAAAAAGTGGTGCTAATGTTGACTGGTCTATATATATATTGTAGCAAAGTCAAAATTCCACCTTCTTAATTCTCAATGTTATGAGAATTATTTATTTCGATGCAAAAGTCAATTTGTTCGGGACCCTAAACAATTTTATTCGTTTGTAAACTCGAAGCGTAAAACTTCTTGTTTACCAAACTAATTTTTTCATGGCCTGGATGAAGCTAGCAATGATTCTGATGCATCTGATCTCTTTGCTAATTTCTTCCAATCCACCTATTCTTGTAGTCCCTATAATATGTCGTACCCATATTATATTTCTTCCTTAAATTGTCCTATTTCTCCTACTGTAAGCCTTGATTCCCTTTTATCTGCCATTGGCAGTTTAAAATCTTCTTTCTCCCCTGGGCCGGACAACATCCCTAGTGGTATTCTTAAGGAGTGCAGTGGTTCCCTTGCGTTTCCACTGCTAAAGCTCTTTAACCTGTCTTTGGAAACAAGTATTTTTCCGAATATTTGGAAACAATCTTATATTATTCCTCTCCACAAAAAACGTGGCAGGTCTGATATTTCCAATTACAGGGGTATAGCAAAATTATCTGCTATACCAAAACTATTTGAAAAAATAATTACCTCGACTTTGCAACATTTTTGCAAAGACATGTTATCTCCGACTCAGCATGGATTTGTACAGAGTCGGTCAACTGCAACCAATTTACTTGAGTTTACTTCTTTGATAAATGATGGTTTTGTTGACAAAATGCAAACTGATGTAATTTACACCGACTTCAGTAAAGCATTTGACTCTGTTCATCATGAAATCCTACTTCAAAAGTTAGACCTTATTGTTTTTCCTCCCTCACTATTATCCTGGATTTCGTCTTATTTAAAAGATCGTACTCAAAGAGTTTTTGTCAGATCATCCAAATCGAAACTTGTTTATGTTTCGTCGGGTGTACCGCAAGGTAGTCATCTGGGTCCATTACTCTTTACTCTTTTCATTAATGATCTTCCATCTTTAATATCTCACTCTCAGATACTTATGTATGCTGATGATGTGAAGCTTTTCCTGTCTTATGCTGATTCTTCCCATCACCTACATCTGCAACAGGACTTTAATTGTATTTCAATTGTGGTGTGATGATAATCATTTACATTTAAATTGCTCTAAATGTATGGTAATGACCTTTAGTCGTTCAAAACCCCAATTTGTTAACTATTCAATTAACAATACTTCTTTAAAGAGTATTTTTGAAATCAAAGATCTTGGTGTACTCTTTGACTCAAAACTATGTTTTAACAATCATATTTGTACTATTGTAAATGAAGCCAAAGGTGTTTTAGGGTTCATTAAACGTTGGTCAAAAGAGTTTAATGATCCTTTTATAACCAAACTTCTTTACATTTCGCTTGTACGACCAATACTTGAGTACTGCTCTTGTATATGGTCTCCTCAGCATAAGATTAAACAGGATCGCATCGAGTCTGTCCAAAAGCAGTTTTTAATCTTTGCCTTACGAGGTTTGAATTGGGACCCCATTCAACGTTTGCCCTCTTACCGCAGTAGACTTCTGCTCCTTGATCTTCCATCATTAATCAACCGTAGAACTTCCCTTGGTGTTATCTTTCTACATAAGTTGATTATTGGTGATATTGACTCCATCTTTCTTTTAGGGCGTCTCAAGTTCTCTGTGCCTGGGAGACCAACCAGGTATTTCCGTCCTTTACATTTATCACAGTGCACAACAGATTACTCTCTGCATAATGCTTTATATGTGCTTTGTCAGAATTATAATCATTTTTATAACGTCTTCTCATCTGAACTCTCGCTTCCTATAATAAAATCCTTGCTTTCAGTTCATCTTCGGGAAATCACTGACAGTACCTAGCTATGAGTAGGGGCATAGCCGGCCGGACTGGCAAAAATTACCCCCATCGTGGTCAGTGATTTCCCAACTGAAATTACTATCTACTTTTTATTTCTATTTACTTACACTACTAAGTTTAATACGTACTAATTTTGTTTAAGTTTCCTAATAACAAAATCTTTAGATCTTATAGATCCCAGTAATATCACTGACTACTTTTAGCTGTGATCTGGGGCATAGCTAGCCGGTCGGGCAAATAAAATTCCCCCAACGTGTAGGTGATATTATTAGGGTATTTGATGTAATCTTATATAGGCTATCTTATTATTAAATAATATTCTTATGTAAATTCATATATTGTTATTTTTTTTTGTTACCTTCTGTTGCACACGTATAGTCAACATAATTAAATAAATAAATAAATAAATAAATAAACGCCTGCTACTAAACCAAGCAACGCTCTTCCTGTGAGATCCCCTGAAAGTTTGTTCAAGAAGGCATTTTTGCATAGATACAGACAGGACAAACGCATGCACACATACAGTGACGAACAAAATTATTGGCCCAGCAAGCCTTTTTAACTTTCTGGCCACCTTTTGACCCTTTGAATATAGATAAATGCTAAAAAAAATATATTTATTTATTTAATTACACACAGAAGTGTAAAATTAAAAAAAAAAAGTCTAAAAAAAAGATAAACTCTCACATCAGGACTTGACTTTGGAACTCTACAACTAAATAATGTGTTAGCAATTCCTAAAACTGACCTGTCTTATGGGAACTAAACGATACAGTCAACCGATCCGGATGATACCGAGATATACAGTGCCTGCAGTAGAATGCAAATACCTTTTTACAAAATTTCAGCTTTGTAGTGCGTTGTCCAGACAAACGGACATGAATATATCAACTCGGCTCGTCGTGCTCATTAAGAATATATATGTGTACATATATATATATGTTTCCTATGTACGTTGTAAACGTCTGACCAAAATTAGTATATCCTTTTCCAAATGTATTAAAATACAAAGACAATGGCAGATCATATATTAATAAATAAGCACTTAACTCGATTAACTGTCAAATTTTATTGCTGGGACTTTCAGCTAGCGGTCAATCGATATCAATTAAGTAAATTTGGCACATCAAAACGATGGGTTATGATATACATATCTTATCACCAAATGAATCAAATTTAAAAAAAAAGGTATCGATAAAAAAATTTTAATTTTTAAAATATTTGTTTTATAAAGAAAAAGTAATAATATTCCATTTAAATACATTACATTATGTATGATAAAGTAGAAAGATTTGCATGAAGTGATGCATACTAAATATTTTTAAAATTTAATAGTTGCAATACAAGAGTAATATTTTATAGTTGACTTTTTAAAAAATGTACATTTTTCTTCGGTTGAACTTCCATTGTTGACTTTTTCTTTTTTGCACGTGCTGCTATTAAGCTTATATTTTGATTTATCATCATCAATCATAAGTCTTTTAATATTGCGCTTTTTGCATTTTTAAGTTTGTCAAGACGTTTGAGTAGATGATTATTTGCAGTTTCCACTTCCTCCAATCGTTCCAAAATCTCTCGGTGCTGAAAAAAGAAATAAAAGCAAATCATTATGATTTCATTATGATTTTAAACATTTTATAAGCATTTCTTTGAAATTGCTATGTTGACATGTGTTAAAACAGTTATGTGTCATTGACTTTTGGAAGGTAAATATTTTAATTTTCCTGTATTTTTAACAACATCAAATCGATTAATTAACAATTCGGAAAGTGACGAACAACCGACTGCTTCGGCTATTTCAGCGATCACATGATGTTCCACACTGAATAGATAAGTTCAAAATTAGTAAATAGCATATTGAAATTTTTCTCGATTTGCCGAACACTTAATTGGCGTGGCTTGATGTTTTCATGTAAAGTTGTTAAGTCTGTACCTCCAACTATGCACAAAAGAATTTATATATATTATATTACCCAATTTTAATTATACTCTGTTCCCAAAGAGAAGAGTATATTGGATTTGTGCAGTGTGCGTCTTGCTGTCTGTCCGTCTGTCTGTATGAACGCTCAGCATTTGGATACCATAGAAGCTAAAGACTTGGAATTTGGAATATATACTCGTGTGTATCCGCGTCAGATCAAGTTTGAGTATTTTTCCGATACGCCCACAGGGGCCGTGGCAAATCGGGAAATGCTATATCTATTAAGACTAAAACGATGTTATTTTCGCCAATATTGAAGTCTAAGAAATGGGATTTAGAATATATATTCGTGTACACCACGCGAACGTTTTAAGATATAGTTTATATATCTACGCCCATTGTGGGCGTCCCAAATCGGATAAAACTATATCTTCTATAGTTTTGAAGCTAGAGCATCCAAATTTAGCATATGGGTTACTGTTCACCTTCCACCCACGCCCCCTGGGGGTGTGCCAAATCGGGAATATATATATATAGCGATTTGTATAAATCCTATAATCTTTTGAGCATTATAAGAGCTAGAGACTTGAAATTTATAATACATGTGCAAGTAGATCCCGGAATCAAAAATTTATACTAAACATATTTACACTCATTAAGGGCGTGGCAAATCGGATAAAACTGTATCTCCTACAGTTTTGGACCTAGACGTCCAAATTTTGCATGTGGGACCTCCTCTTAAGATTGACCTCCTCTTAAGATAAATCAAAAGTTATGTATCCACGTCTTCTGGTGGCGTGGCAAATCGGGAATTACTATATCTTTTACTAAAACCGTGATAATTTCGGCAATATTGCGTCAAAGAGTTGGGACTTGGAATATATATACTAGTATCCTACCTCTACCCAAAAATATATGTTATATTGTTAGCTACGCCCATTTGGGGCGTGTCAAATAGGGTAAAACTGTATCTCCAACAGTCTTAGAGGTAGAGCATCCAAATTTGACATGTGGGTTACTATGGGTCATGAAATTTAAATTAATGAAAAAAACAACTAAGAAAGCTCTAGTCGGGTCTGCCCGACTACGAGATCCCCTGAACCAAGTCCGCGCTGATGTTTTAAACAACCTAGCTTACATCTTTTATCTATAAATATTACCTCTGCGCCCATATACACATGCACACATACACACAGGCACACAGACACGTGCACACATATACACATGCACACAGAAGCACGCTCGCCGATTACTGCGTAGTTGATTTCAATGTATGTGTGCACACGTACAGGCTGCTGCAGCGTGCTTTTACAATGTTTCCTTTAATAACTTCTGTATTACTTAACGGATTTGAATGCAATTTTCTGCATTGAATGCTATTAATTTATTAAAAATACGGTTTTCACTAAAAAATTTGAAAAAATTAAATTGTGGCTTTAATAATTTTTTTTTTTAGTAAATTTTTTTTGTGAAATGTGGAGTCGGTATCCCAAATATGAAAAAATAGAAAATGTATTTTATTTACAGAAAGCTAAAAAAAGCAAAATTTGGTAGCTGTAGCTAAAAATATGTAAAAGATATGGTCAAAAAACTGAATCTTGATAACGTTTTAAATCGATAACATTGAAACGGAAAAATTTATCGAATATCTAAAACAAACTCGATATGCGCGCTGTATACACAGACCATCATGCAAAATTTTAAGTCTCTAGCTCTTATAGGTTCTGAGATCGACGCGTTCATACATACGGACAGACGGACAGACGGACGGACGGACGGACAGACAGACGGACAGGGCTAAATCGACTCAGCTCGTCACCCTGATCAAGAATATATATACTTTGTGGGGTCTGCCACGCCTCCTTCTGCCTGTTACATACTTTTTGCAAAACCATTATACCCTGATTTCCCATTTTCAATGGGTTCAGGGTATAAAAACCAAATTGTATTTTATTTTTTTTTAAAAAGCTAAATGTAAAATTTGATCAATGTAGCTAAATAGATGTAAAAGACATGCTCAAAAACGGAATCTCGATAATCTCGCGTTCAAACATACGGACAGACGGACGGACGGTCTACATATTAATTGAGCCTTCACTCCTTTAACAGGAACAGAGTCTGACGCCCGACTGCAACGTTCTTACTTGTTTATATATGGGCGCGGTGGTCAGTCTCTAGCTTCAACACCGCCGAAAGCTTTACAAAAATTTGAACACTTTATAAGCCGAGGAAATATGTTCAAATTTTGAAGTGCGTAGTTTCAGTGGTGCATAAATACGACAGACAGCAAGACGATCATTACACAAAACTAATATAATCTTTTCCCGTCGTTAACAAATAAATGGACTTCGGATAACAAGAATCTGTACCTTATTGAAATTCTGGTCATACCTGATTTAATTAGCCTCAGAGTCAACACAACCTCCTGTTGACAGTGTAAGGTGTCATCTTCAAATTTTAGGACTCCACAATTTCCGCAGACAGCAAGACATGCACACAAGAACATGAATGCTAATACATGTGTATTGTAATTCTTATCTGCGTCAACGCTATAATACCGTTCAAAAAAATCATTTGAAAATTACAATTTTTGTATAAGTGCCGCTAACTTTTAATGACAAAATCTAACTTTTCAGTGCAGAAATTTCAGTTTTTGTGAACATATACATATATATTTGAAAAAACATAGAAACTACAAAAAAGCCTCCTTCTTTATTTGTATACCCCAAACCACTGTAAATGATTTTAAAGTATGTTTTTGTGAGAATGTAAATACATAAAGTATACATATATATACTTGATCAGGAGGACGAGCTGAGTCGATCTAGCCATAGTCTGTCCGTCCGTATGATCCTAGCGATCTCTTAAATCACAAAAGCTAGAGTATTAAAATTGTTAAGACTGTGGTAGATACAGCTTTTTTATCTGATTTGCCGCGCCCCAAACGGGTGTAGCTATATATACCAAATTTTTCTTCCCAGGGGTGGGATACACGAGTCTTTATTTAAAACCGATATTCTTAGACGGCAAAATTTTCGAAAATAACACTGTTTTAGTAAAACAGGAAATAAGTTATTATAAGGAAATGAGATGAATGGAATAATAAGGTAAACTATAAACTTAAGCTGTGTACGGAATACATCAATATATATTTAACATTTCAAGTGTCTCGTTGTGATCATACAGACGGACAGACGGACATGGATATATTAATTTAGCTTGTCATTATATACAATTGTACATTATATATTGTACATTATATACAAGATACCATTTTAAATGAGTAAATGGTATGAATAGAGAAAAACCAAGACGATCGAAGAATACCACATACGCCTTCTCAATTTAAAGAACTCATATTGATGTGTGTGCTTAAATGAGCATAATGCCTAATTATGCATCACGAAGGCCAAAAATGGTCGCAGGGTTTTTCGGACAATTTTAAAACAGTATATTCTGAGTGGTAATCAACCATTTGTTTGCCAAAACTTTTTCAGAAAATTAAAGAAAACCATCCGCCGAAGAGGAATCATCCTTCTCCAAGATAATCCGAACTTTTAGGTATCTGCTCATTACAAGAGTTTTTAAAAAGTCAAAAGTTTGAAATATTGCGTCGTCCGCTTTACATCCTTTACATCCTGATTTGGCACTTTCGGATTTATTTTTGTTGCCAAAAATTAAACATAAAATGCGGGGTCAACGTTTTTTAATGCCTGAAAAAACTGGTACATCCTTTAAACAGATAGCTGTGCAGGTATCCAGTTCTGAATGGCAAAGAACTTTGAAAATTGGTTCAAGTGAATGCAGAAGTATATTGACTTCCAAAGAGAATATTTTAAAAAATAATAGATATTTTTATACCCTGAACCCATTGAAAATGGGAAATCAGGGTATAATGGTTTTGCAAAAAGTATGTAACAGGCAGAAGGAGGCGTGGCAGACCCCATAAAGTTTATATATTCTTGATCAGGATGACGAACTGAGTCGATTTAACAATTTTTTTTACACGAACGTGCCTGTTACTGCGCGCATATTATGTGTCGGGAGCAGCACCAGCAGCACAGATGAGCGGTCAGCTTAAAGAGGGCAAAACAATTGAAAGAGCAGTTCTTCATGTGACTGCTGCTCTCTCTTAAGCTAATCGCTGCCTTTCATGCTCCCCTCTTTCGTCCTAATTCGCACTCTCAGTGCAGCCGCATTGCTAAGCCGGCATATATTTTAGTCTATTTAATTGTTCTTTAGCGAACAGCACGACATTTGGTCGCTTGCTCGCATTATCATAATTCATATTTGGCGGACAGCACGACACATTGGTCGATTGATCGCATTTGTTAACTAATTATTGAATGCTATACTATTTTTCGATGATCGCACGACATTCGGTCGCTTGCTTACAGTGTTTAGTAATAGCAATTGTTATCTGGCTGATCGCACTCCACTTTGGTCGCTTGCACACAGTGTTAACATTTAACTCAATAAAAGCATTAACTAACTACAACAAAGTGACTTATAATTCAAATTATAAAATACAAAGCCAATGAAAAAGCTCATTGGCTCGACATTATGTTTGTTTTAGATATTCGACAACTTTTCCCGTTTCAATGATATCTAATAAAAACGTTATCGATATGAAGTTTTTTAATCAAATCTTTTTAGCTAGTATAAATTGCATTACGCTTTTTGTAAATAAAGTAAATTTCCAATTTTTTTTATATTTTGGATACCGGCTAAACATTTAACTCAATTAATTTAATTTAACTTCAGTTGCAAATAAAGCCACAATTTATTTGTTTTTAATTTTTTCAATAAAACCGTATTTCAACTAAAACAAAACGATTCAATGCTGAAACTTTCATCAAAATTCGTTAAGTAACACAGAAGTCATTAAAAAATATTTTGTCAATCGGCAAATGGAAGCGGCAGCAAGTGCTAAAAGCATGCCTTTTCTCTATACGTGTGCACATACATTGAAATGCTTGCACTCTATGCAATGAGAAAGTGTGGCGTTGCGGTAGAGACGGTGGCTTGCAATCGATGGATTCGAAGGTTAAAATCAAGCTAAGGACAAATTTTTTTAATAACGTTTTTTTTTTGTTGCATTCATATTGTTCTGTCTGTTCTATCTGTCTGTATATATGTAAAAATGCAACCTCGAACAAAGGTTCAGATCTCGTAGACGGGCAGTCTCGACTAGAACGTTTTTACTTGTTACTTGTCATTATTGACTAAACAAGTCTAAAACAAGTGTGAATGCTCTAATCGGGACTGCTCGACACGAGATCCCCTGAACAAACATTTAAGCTATAATTTTTTTTATACATACACAAAAAGAAACGCACACGCACTCATCCAGATACATGCACACATATAAGTACATAATCGCATCAAGTCTTGAACTTACACCTCCACAATTAAATAAATTGTTTAAAAGTAAATAAAAGTCGAACCTGAGTCTTCGCGATTTCAAGCCACCGTATCACTACGCCACTTTATCTCATTTCAAAGAATATATGCATTTGAATAAAGAGCGAATGTTTGCGCTTAGTTCTAACTGGCACGTGCTTTTTGACAAAATGTTTTCTTTAATAACTTCTGTGTTAATTAACGGGTTTTGTTGAAAATTTAAGGTTGAATCCTTTTCTTTTATTGAATATGCAAAATAGGCATAATACAATACCCAAAAAATTCAACAATTCTTAAATTGATTGCTTGATTTTGTGAAGCTTAAAATATATAAAAGATATGCTAAAACAAGTAAGAAAGCTCTAGTCGGGTCTCAGCCCGACTACGAGATCCCCTGAACCAAGTCCGAGCTGTTGTTTTAAACAACTTAGCTTACATCTTTTATCTATACATATTACCTCTGCGCGCATATACACATGCACACATTTGTATACACAAGCACACATATACCATGCACACAGAAGCACGCGCCCCGATTACTGTGTAGTTCATTTGAATGTATGTGTGCACACGTACAGGCTGCTGCCGCGTGCTTTTACAATGTTTCCTTTAATAACTTCTGTATTACTTAACGGATTTGAATGCAATTTTCTGCAATTTTTTCAATTAATTTATTGAAAATACGGTTTTCACTTAAAAATTTAAAAAAAAAAATTTGTGGCTTTGATAATTTTTTTTTTTAATAAATTTTTTTTGTAAAATGTGGAGCCGGTATCCAAAATAAAAAAAATAGAAAATGTATTTTATTTTCAAAAAGCTAAAAACAAAATTTGGTAGCTGTAGCTAAAAATATGTAAAAGATATGGTCAAAAAACTGAATCTTGATAACGTTTTAAATCGATATCATTGAAACGGAAAAATTTATCGAATATCTAAAACAAACTCGATATGCGCGCTGTATACACAGACCATCATGCAAAATTTGAAGTCTCTAGCTCTTATATGTTCTGAGATCGACGCGTTCATACATACGGACAGACGGACGGACGGACGGACGGACGGACGGACGGACGGACGGACGGACGGACGGACGGACGGACGGACGGACAGACAGACGGACAGGGCCAAATCGACTCAGCTCGTCGCCCTGATCAAGAATATATATACTTTAAGGGGTCTGCCACGCCTCCTTCTGCCTGTTACATACTTTTTGCAAAACCATTATACCCTGATTTCCCATTTTCAATGGGTTCAGGGTATAAAAACTGGATCTGTTCAAGTCTCTAACTCTTATATGTTTCAAGATCAACAGGTTCATGCATACGCACTGACAGACGGACTGGGCTAAATCCACTTGGCTGTTGATCCTGATCAAGAATATATATATACTGAATTTCCATTTTCAGTGGATTCATCTGTACATATGCATAAGAAAATAACTAAGCCTTGTGTTAATTTCCACATGGTTCTCTCAAGTTTTCTTTAATAATTTCTGTGTTTTAGATTTCGCTAAAATGTACCTATTTTTCATGTATGATAATTCTCAATAAAGTCAATAAATTTAAAATATTGGCTGTACTAGCAATTTAACTTCAATTTAATTGATTTTGTGGGACACACTGTAATGTAAAACCGGAATATAACTAATTTTTATATACAATATGAGAACCTACATACGAGATGTGTCGCGAATTTTAAGTTTCCGCGGGCTACGTTTTTTTGCACATAGGCTGGAATGTGCTGCAGGCATTGAATATCTCGGAATCATCCGGATCGGATGACTATATCCTATAGCTCCCATAGGACAGATCGGTTTTAAGAATTATTTTAGTCGGATAACTTCGACGATATTAAAGTCAGAGACTTGAAATTTGGAATATATACTCCTGAGTTGCACCCAAATACAAAAATATATAGATTATATACATACGCCTTTTGGGGGCGTGGCAAATCGGATAAAACTATATCTTCTACAGTTTTGAAGCTAGAGCATCCAATTTTGGAAAGTAATATACTTTTAGCCTAACCTTCAGATTGATCAAAAAATTATACATCCACGCCTACTTGGGGCGTGGCAAATCGGGAAAGTCTATATAGTGCTTAACATAAATATTCCAATATTTTGGATGCTGTTAAAGCCAGAGACTTGAAACTTACAACATATTTGTATCAACCACCCCTAGAAAAAAAGGTAAAGAATATATATCTACGCCCATTAGGGGCGTGGCAAATCCGATAAAACTATATCTTCTACAATTTTACACCTAGAGCTTCAAAAAACACAGACGTTAGGCTTGACCGTTTAGACAAAATTATGAAAAATCATATATATCCGCCTCTTGAAGTCGTGGCAAATCGGAGAAAACTATATCTTCCAAAGTCTTATAGGTAGATATTCAAAATGTGATATATAGGTTACTGTTGCCCTGCTTAATAGATTGCTTAAAAATTATATATATCCAATTGTTGGGGGCGCGGCAAATCAGAAAAAACTGTATCTATATCCTTTACAATTGCAAGGGTATTACCAAACTTCGGCATGGCCGAAGTTAGCCCATCCCTCTAGTAAAATATATAATTAGTAAAATGTATAGGTCTATCCCTAGTAGAGAACAGCTACCGCAAAAACTGTTGAAGCCCCTAATCGAATATAAATAATTTTAATTTTATTCAATTTCATTTTTCAATTTCAAATTTTGGGATTATCGCTAAAAAATTAAAGAATTTTTTACCGATTAAATAATAACATTTACGAAGATAGTACCACCATCAAAATGCATTAACACTATTTAAGACGAGGTTACAGTGAATACAAAAATTTCAAGTCTCTAGCTTTAATAGCGTCGAAGTGGTTTGCGTTAATAGAGATAGGTGGACGGACAGGGGAAGCGCACAAAGTAAATTTACTTATTTTACTTTGTGAACAAACAAGAAAAATATCTTTTTAATACCAATGAATTATATAGGTTCCTGTAATGAGTAAACGTATCAACATCTTCAAAGAGTAGAGCGTTGTGTTTTGATACATACATATGTATGTATATACATTTGAATGTCATATTTATATCCTAAAAATTGCATTAAGATATACGATGTGCATACGTTTTTGTGGATCTATACAACAAGAGGCCTAGAATGAATTAAAATTCAGATCTGTGGAGGATTCAGGGAATCTGTTGTTTGGACAATCCTAAAGCTTTGATTTTTTTACCTTTGCAATATGGGTATTTTAATTTGATGAGACGTTTGCCAAACATATATATTGTTATACCCTGAACC
This sequence comes from Drosophila gaucha, assembly GCA_035045545.1. Classification (NCBI taxonomy): domain Eukaryota; kingdom Metazoa; phylum Arthropoda; class Insecta; order Diptera; family Drosophilidae; genus Drosophila; species Drosophila gaucha. The sequence continues at coordinate 28,443 of JAWNOY010000073.1, read as the reverse complement.
CATTGAAAATGGGAAATCAGGGTATAATGGTTTTGCAAAAAGTATGTAACAAGCAGAGGGAGGCATGGCAGACCCCATCAAGTATATATATTCTTGATGAGGGCGAGCTGAGTCGATTTTGCCCTGTCCGTCTGTCTGTCTATAACAGCTAGAGACTTGATATCGAGTTTGTTTTAGATACACGATAACTTTTCCTGTTACACTGATATCGATTAAAAACGTTATCAAGATTTAGTTTTTGGACCATATCTTTTACATCTTTTTAGCTACAGCCACAACATTTTCATGTACCTTTTATGTAAATAAAATACATTTTATATTTTGTTATATTTTGGATTCTGGCTCCAAATTTTACAAAATCAATTAAAAACAAGTAAGAACGTTCTAGTCGGGTCTGCCCGACTACGAGATCCCCTGAACCAACTCCGAGGCGGTATCTAGCTTACATCTTTTATCTGTACATATTATGCGTAGATGATTTAGCGGCTGCGCTTGGGCTGCATTCTGGGCAGCATTATGAGAAATTGATTGTCAAATAACTTCGGTTCTAGATCTACTTTCTTAATGAAATTTTCAGGACACAATATTGACATCTAAAGGTGTATATATGCGAACTCCCTAGTATTTGAAATACGTTTTTTCCACTTATGGGGCTAATGGGGGGTATCCAAAATTTAAAAATTATTATCTGTATTTGCATCACAGAAACATACATAGTTAATTTGGTATCTCTAGGTATTATGGTCTTTAAGTTATAGCTTAAAAACAAAGTCAAAATATCGATAATAAGGAAATAGGATGAGCTATCGAAAAAAAAATAAACTTGTACTGCGTATGGTATACATGAATATATATTTAAAATTCTCTAGCTTTTGTGGTTTACGAGATCACTGCGTTCATACGGACGGACAGACGGACATGGCTAGATCGACTCAGCTCGTCGTCCTGATCAAGAATATATATACTTTATAGGGTCTGCCACTCCTCCTTCTGCCTGTTACATACATTGTCACAAATCCAATTTACCCTGAATTACCATTTTCAATGGGTTCAGGGTATAAAAAAATGTTTAAAGTCACAATTTAAATTTTTAAAGTAGCAGTGCACAGTCAGTTCTTCTTTGAATTTTGTTTGCTAAGTCGCAATTTCTGTTTAACTGTAATTCCGCCGCTTCTACTTTAGTGGCGTCTTTGTCAGTAAGAACAATATGAAGAGCGTGGTGTTATGGTTAGAGACTGTGGCTTGAAGGCGAGGAGTCGCAGGTTCGCAGGTTTTTTTAATTAGAAATTTTTTTGTTGCATTTATATTATTATCTGTCTATATATATATAAAAATATAAACTAAGAACAAAGGTTCAGGGGATCTCGTAGTCGGGCAGTCCCGACTAGAGCGTTTTCACTTGTTTATCATACAGCTTAAACAGCCATGTCCGTCTGTCTAGACTAATGAAAGTCCTCCCAGAGTATTAAAGCTATCGTACCGAAATGTGAGTTTCTTTTTACTGCAGGCATTGCATACCTCGGAATCACCCGGTTCGGACGCCTACATCATATAGCACCAATAAAATAGATCGCTTCGAAAAACTGTATTAGAAGGAAAAACTTGGGCGTTATCGAAATGTTAAACATTTTACTTATTCTCGTGTATCCCAAGATATGGTATAAATAGGTACGTCCTTCAGATGCGTACCAAATCGCGTAAAGCTCTGAGTTCTACAATTTTAGGGCTAGAACGTCCTCCTTTGGCAAATGTGCTACTGTTGACATCTCTAAAGATGTACCTATATATTTGAAATTATATTGCTCACTAGAGGCAGATCGCGAAGATACAGTTTTATTGATCATCCGGATCGGACGATTATGTCCTATAGCTCCCATAGGATAGATAGGTTTTAAGAAATGTTTTTGTAGGTAAAAGTTTGTCGCTATTGAAATCTAGGAGTTGAAATAGAATATATACTCGTGTATCCCATCCCCATACAAAAATATATATTGTAGTATATAGAGCTATGCCCATTGGAGGCGTGGCAAATCGGGAAAAAATATAGCTAAAAAGTGTGTGTGCAAACCCAGCGCGTACCATACACACACACCAATATGCAAATGCGTGCGTGAAGTCCCGCGATCGACAAATTTAAAATTTTACAATTCCAGCAGATTCCAGAGCACACAATGATAAAAATGCTGTATATGTACATGGGCGACTGAGAGTGTGTGCTGGGACGTCCCAAAAATATTTCTTAAGCGCGTCACCCATGATGCCTTACAAAAAATAATCAGAAAACATGAGAATTTTGTATGAATATGGCAAAGTGTTTGATTTTTCTGCTTTAAAATAGCTAGGAAGGGTAGCGATGGGACCTCCCGATATTGAAATTTGGGAAATTTTTCTGCACTTCTGCTTGTGCGTACATATATACATACATAAACGGATTCGACAGAGCGCTATATTGTGCGCAGCTCGCACTTATGTAATTCGAGAGAGCTCTGAGAGTGAGCATCAACAATGTATTGTGTGCATGTCTCACTTACGCTTATCTCGCTCGATCTCTCTGATTTTTAATACTGTGAAGTACAATTGCTTAGTAAAGATTTTGAGAGAGTAAGAAACCCGAGCAAATACGAAGTTAAGTGGGACCTAACGCAGAAAAAAAGAGTGGCAAAAAAACTTTGAACTAGATGTCCTATCTATGTGTTGTTTATGTTTATGTGCCCTAGTACATTCATCACAGATAATGATAAAACTCTTTCGAATTACTGCAGATGTTTCGCTTCATTTTTAATGTTACACATTGAATTCGGATAGTTCTGAACGTCTAATGGTTGGTTCAGTGCTGAATGTGCCGTTCGAATTTCAGTCGACTCGTAGTTTTGTTTTGACCACGTGTAGAAGCTAATTAACGTGTCCGCCAATTTTAGAAAAATGGAAAAAGACCAATATCGGTTGGTGATTCGTTTCTTGTTTTTGGAAGGGAAATCGCGCAGCTGATTTCAAACCGTCGATTTAAGGTACTCGAAATTGCTGAGAAAGTAGGCATCTCAAAAGACTGCGCGGGTCATATCCCGCATGAAATTTGGGGCATGAGAGAGCATAGGCTGAGCATAGGAGAGCATGTTTGACGCAGTGTTTGACGCTTTTTAATCGCAATCCGAAGGAGTTTCGTGGCCGTCGACGAAACGTGGATTCACTGGTACACACTATAGACCAAGGAAGAGTCGAAACAGTGGACTTCACCAGGCGAACGTGCTCCGAAGAAGGTGAAGACTGTCCTATCGGCAGGAAAGGTGATGGCCACGGTTTTCTGGGATTCACAAGGTGTGATCTACATCGACTACCTGGAGACAGGCAAAACGGTCACAGGGCTCTACTATGCCTTATAATTGAGCCGATTCGACATCGAATTGCAGGAAAAACGGTTCCATTTGCCAAAGAAAATAGTGCTCTTCCACCATGATAACGCACTGGCTCACACCTCCGCCGTCGCCACGGCCAAATTGGTCGAATAGGGCTATGAACTTCTGCGCCATCCATCGTATTCACGCGATTTGGCCCCGTGCGACTTCTTTTTGTTTCCAAATTTGGGGAGTCCAATAAATGGAAATGCATATCATCCCTGCCTGGAGGCAGAAAGGGCAAAGCTCAGACCAGCTCCAGGAGCCACATAGAAGCCCCAAAGACCCACATGGAAGGCCGCAGGACTCACATACCAAATTCAGCAATGGCTTGCAGTGGCACCCGTCATCAAGGGGCGAACGGGAGCCGCAACGAGAAGAACCCAGGTGCCAGTAGACAGCCTCCACGAGGAGGGTGCACAACTGTCGGCGATCATTAATATAGGACACGATCGACACCGAAGCAACTAGTAGTTTTATAAGTGAAAAACTGGCTTGGTGACGTGGGCCTGATGCGCACCACACGGAGGCACATACGACTGGCAGATGGAAGCTGCAGTCAGGTTAACACATACAGACATTAATAAAAGTGGGTACACGGAAAGCCGAAATACCGCTAGCTGGCGGAAAGGTTGTCGGCCGTAGCCACCACCACACCACGCGGCAAGCGCACAAGCATTCAAGGAAAAAAATTCGAGCGTAATTTCACTCCACAAGGATTTGGAAGTCGACGCTTTCTCAGACAAGAATTTGCGGCGTTTAAGGACATTTAAGGCACCACAAATATCCCCGAATACCAGATCACGATGCACGATGCTTATCAAACAGAGGTATTTGAAACCACCGTCCAACATCAAGGAGTTAAGGCAATACGTGGAAGTGGACTCGTGGTATCGCTGATTTGTTCCCGATTTCGCAACAACGGTGCATAACCTCAATGCTCACCTCAAGAAAGGGACTAAGTGCAAGTGAACAGAGGAGCAGCAAAAGGCGTTTGACACTGTCAAGACCAAGTTGACGGAATCGTCAGTGCTAGTATGCCTAGAATGCTCCAAGATATTTAATTTGCAAACTGATGCAAGAATCTATGGGCTTGAAGCAATTCTGACGTAAATATCAGAGGATAGGGAGCGTTTTATATCTTATGCCAGCAGAACACTTAATAGTGCGGGGCGGAATTACACTGCCACTGATGAAGAATGTTTGATGATAATCCGTGGTATCCAAAAACTGAGAGATAATAGATAACATGGCGGTAAGATGACTCAATTCCGCTGAAAGTCCACCAGGGAGGATTACCAGAGGGACATTGAAAATGCAGAACTTTGAGTTCAAGGTCAAGTATCGTAAGGGCAACTTAGATGTCGTGGCGGACGTACTATTACTGGGCACTGATACAAAAGTTATGACGGGAGCAGAAAATTAATCCCCAGAAATTTGCAGAAGACGTGCTGAAGACAGGGAATATGTATCGGCATATTTCACATAAATCCAGGAACGAAGATGTAGCTGCTTGCAAACTTTACATGCCAAAAGGCAAGAGGTCATAAGTGCTACAAGAAACCATGATGCAGCCACAGCGGGACACTAAAAAAGCCGCAAAAACAATAGCTAGTGCAGCGTTGCGAGCTGTGCCATCGCTATAAGCCACGCCAACTTCAGGTGTCCGGCAATATAATGGCACAAGCCCCTGAGGAACCATGGGCCACCGTCTACGCCGAATTTGATGACACTGTGAAGTGCAAACACGGTTACACTCCAGAAGGCGATAAGAGAAAGGATTTTGGTCAGATTTTGGGAACCAAAGGTCCTTATCACCGACAACTAATTTGATTGGCGTCAGACGCATAGGTGTTAACTGCGCTGTTAAGAACCCATCCAGTCCCATACAAAAATGTATTGCAAATGCATTTAATTTATTTAATCCTTATTTATTTTCGTTTGTGAAGTGGTGTGCAAATAATTAATTGAATTTCAACAAATAGTTCACTGATCCACAAATATTTGCTTTGCCTTGGCCAGCAACTCTATGTACAAAGTACAAAATGTTTATTGGTTTTGTGAAGAGACAATCCCGCAGTTGACTATAAAATCGCATGAAATCCATTTTTTTTATGTATATTCACAGATTTAAACATTGTTAAGCAACTGAATCTTATTGGAACATAATTGTTTTTGCTTTTTTTTGGCATTTGACTCTATAGCGCATTTCAATTTACAAGTCAGGCGCTCAAAACATTATGGGAGGAGCTAGGTGTGAAACATCAGCTTACAGCAACGTTTGCGCCGCAAGAGAATCCTTCTGAGCTGTCAAATCACACTGTGAAAACGATGATAGTACAATTTGCCAGTGCCAATCAGCGGTGCCGAGACAGGTTGGTTGGTGCGCCTCCTTACGTGCGCAACTCAACTTTACATAGAGACCTTGACGCGCCGTCTATCAAGAACGAGATCGAGAAGTATGGCATTCGACACTGCTCCAGGCTTGGAAGGCATAACAACCAACTGGATATAAACCTGGTGGACAACAGCACACACCAGGCGTCTAAAACATAATATCTGCTAAGAGTTGAAACTAAATACAAAGGTCCTTGCAAATCGTGAATTTCTGCTTGGAAAGAAAGATAGTGCCAACATTTTAAGTTGTGTAACAGATATCGTAAAAGAATATGAGCTGGAAAAAGACTTTCAAAGCAGTTATATTCTGAAAGACAGTGGTACTAATATTAAGGCAGCATTTAAACATTACAAACGCGTTTCTTGTGCACGCCACAACTTAAATTTAGTAATGATAGACCTTTCGATAAGGGAAATGTTTTAGAGTTGGTTGCTTTGTTGGATGCTTCCAAGTCCTGAACCATTCTGAGCTAAATAGCAAGCTACCTAAGTCTTTAAAACAACATGTTCGTACATGATAGAATTGTAATTATCTGATGCTTGACACCATTCTTCAATCTTTTGAAGAAGTACGGTCAATTCTGCTATCAAGGAATGACATTAAAAGAATATCATATATAGATTTTTATTTTTAAAAGGATATTGCGACATTTTTAAAGCGTTTCAAAGAATGTTCAGAGAGCTGGAGTGCCGACAAAGAGCCTACAATGCATGAGTATGCATTATGATATATAAAATTATTCAATCAATGTACAGAATATGTGTTTGATTCTGAAACAATTAAAACTATTAAAAGCATATGGTTAAAATTTTTGCATAGCCGCTGTGCACCAAATTATTTCCATTATGTAACACTATTCTTAAATCCTCCTTTCAAAGACTTAACATTTTTGACTGTTGACGAACGAAGGGGTGTGCATATATGAGCATATATGATAGAATCAACTAAAGGACAACATATTGAAGTAATAGACAAAAAAGGTAACTGTTCCAATTCACCATAAGAACATAAGGATGATATTGATTAAGAAATTTATTCCTACTTAAAATTTTTTTCAGTTTTAGAGAAGTTTAAAAAATCTGTTATTTTTGTAACTGGCCAATCAATTGCCATTGCTGCAAAAGCTTGCTAGGCAATTTTACAATGTGCCAACCTCTTCTGCAAGCAGTGAGAGGATGTTATCTACTTCCAGTAGGATTCTGGAAGAAGAAAGAAAACGCCTCATTGGAGAAAACTTTGATAAAATTTTGTTTTTAAATAAAAATGTTAATATGTTGTAAAAGATCATTGTTGAAAAAATGTTCGGAAAATATCGGGACCCGCGGGAAACTTAAACATTTTTCGGGACAATTGGGCGGGAGAAGCAAAAATTATTTCGGGACGGGATGGGTCGGGAACGAATTTCTTCCCGATCCCATCTCTAGTCTAGATCAAATAAGCTGAATTTTGCACACAGGCGTCTTTCTGCTGCAGGCATCAGAATCATCCGGATAGGACAGATCGGTTTTAAGAAATCTTTTAGTGGGAAAATTTCGACGCTATTAAAGTCAAAGACTTGAAATGTAGACCATATACTCGTGTATCCCCCCTCCATACAAAAATATATCGTTTGTAGTGCTATGCCCATTAAGAGCTAAAACATACAAATTGGCAAGTAGGCTACCTCTTCTTAAGATCAATCAGTCATTTAACCACGCCCACTAGGCGCTTGCAAATCGGGAAGTCTATCTAGTGTTTAACATAAATATTCTAATATTTTTGGATCTGTTAGAGCCAGTCTTGAAAATTAAATCATATATTTGTATGAAACACTTCTATAAAAAAACATGTGGCATATAAAGCTACACCTATTAGGGAAGTGTCAAATTGGTAAAACTGTATTTTAGATCAACATAGTAACCCAAAAATTAACAAATACCTAAGATCAGCTGCTTCGACAAACTTAAAAAAAAATTGTATACATCTACCTCTTTGAGGTGTGGCAAATGGGAGAAAACTATATGTTCCAAAGTTTTACAGCTAAATCCCGAGAATTTGACATATAGGTAAAAAATTAGTTAATACGCCAATGAACAAAATGTTTTCCTTGATATGAACTAATATGAAAAGATTAAGACCAACGGTTTGTTAAGTTGAAAATACCCAAGCTTTAAAGGATTATTTCATACCTCGCGTTGCAGCTTACGTCGTTCGACTTTCAGTTCAGCCTCAGATTTTTCGGCAGCTTCAGCCGTGCTTTTATAACGTATAACTTGGCTCTCTGAACGGGCCAAGTTTGCTTGAAGACTGGCGATTTCCTGTTCAGCTTTTTGCAGTTTATATTTATAATCGGAGATGATTTTATTTGACTCTCCTGTGGGAAGCGTTTCATAATAGTTTTAAAGTATCTTAAGCTTTGTTTTAAACTTACTTTGAACATCATAGTCATCATCGTACCCTAAAGAGTCACTTAATGAACTGCCTCGGCCAGCTCTGCCTTCACTTTTAAACGTATCTAATTGTTCATTCAGCTTTTGCATTTCGAGCAGAAGGCGCTGTTTTTCCTCTGAAAATTTATTTAGTCTTACATCTAAAAAAAAAAAAATGTTGTTAATGATTTTTAATTTTTATCAGCTATACTTACCAAGAGAACCCTGCACAGTCGCCAAAATATTGGCGTTTTCAACACTGACTAGAGCCCGCTTGGCATCACTGCCATCACTATTTTCAATAGCAACAATAATAAGACCGTGTTCTTCTATTAGCGTATCACGCTCGCTTAACTGACCTTGCACTAGGTTTAAATCAAGTGTTGTGCGGTCCAAGTTGCGTTTAAGCGCACTGCAATCGCGAAGTTTATTTTTAAATTCGCGCTGCAGCTGGGCAAGAGATTCCTGCATTGTCTCACTTTTATCTTTGAGTAGCTTAACTTCATAGGTTTGAGCCGATCGATCGTTGTCTAGTTGGGCATTGGTTATCATCGCTTTTCGAAAACGTTCTTCGACTTCCTACAACGAATCAAACACGTTATTATAATTAGAAGCAAGTAAGAACGCTTTAGTCGGGACTGCCCGACCAAAAGATCTCCTAAAATTACTGCGAGGTGATATTTAGACAGTCTAGCTTACACCTTTTTCTATACATTTAAAACTCTGCTCGCACACACACACTCAGACACAAGCACGCTCGCCGATTACAGCGTAGCTTACTGAGCGGCTGCTCTTAGGCTGAATTCTGGCAGATGACAAATTATTTTTTTAATAACGTCACTTCGAGATATTAATGAAATTTTCTAAATATAATATTGACAATGTGTGTAAATGCAGAAGTTCTAGTCCCTACTATTTTAAAAAAGTTTTTTCAGCTTTGGGGGTAAGGGGTGGAGATGTAAAATATGAAATATTCATAATCTGTATATTCATAACAGAAACCTACATGGTAAATTTGGTCTTTATTACCCTTTAGCTTATATGGTCTTTAAGTTATAGCTCAAAAACAAAGTCAAAATATCGATAATAGGGAAATAGGATCAGTTATCGGGAAAAAATAAATAGTCTTGTAATGCGTATGATATACAAAAATATATATTTCAAATTTCAAATCTCTAGATTATGTGGCTTACGAGATATAATATATTCATGTATACCATAGGCAGTACAAGTTATTTTCTTTTTTCGATAACTTATCCTATTTCCTTATTATCGATAACAATCGATATTTTGAGTTTGTTTTTAAGCTATAACATGAAGACCATAATAGCTAGAGACACCAAATTGACTATGTAGGTTTGTATGATGAAAATACAGATAATAAACATTTCAAATTTTGGATACTTCCCTCATTAGACCCATAACGGCTAACAACGTATTTCAAATACTAGGGAGTTGGGATTTCGCATATATACACCTTTGGTTGTCAATATTATGTCAGAATGCAGCCCATGAGCAGCCGCTAAATCATCTACGCAGTAAGCGGCGCGCGTGCTAGTGTGTGCATGTGTATATGTGTGCGTGTGTGTGTGTGCTCAGAGGGTAATATGTATAGATAAAATATGTAAAAAGATTGTTTAAAACACCACCTCGGACTTGGTTCAGGGGATCTCCTAGTCGTTTTTTGCACTTATGGGGCTAATGGGGGGAGTTATCCAAAATTTAAAAAGTTTATTATCTGTATTTGCATCACAGCAGCCTACATAGTCAATTTGGTATCTCTAGCTATTATGGTCTTTAAGTTATAGCTTAAAAACAAAGTCATAATATCGATTGTTATAGATAATAAGGAAATAGGATGAGTTATCTAAAAAAAAAATAAACTTGTACTGCGTATGGTATACAAAAATATACATACAAGAATATATATCTCTAGCTTTTGTGGCTTACGAGATCACCGCGTTCATACGGACGGACAGACGGACAAACGGACAGACGGACATGGCTATATCGACTCAGCTTGTCGTCCTGATCAAGAATAAATATGCATTATGGGGTCTGCCACTCCTCCTTCTGCCTGTTACATACATTGTCACAAAACCATTATACCCTGAATTCCCATTTTCAATGTGTCCAGGGTATAAAAAGGTAAAATAATTGCTTATAAGAAGTGGAGGCAAATTGTTGAAAATATTGTAGCAAGGAAAAAGTGCTATTACCTAAAAAAAACATCAAATTATGGGAACATAAAATACCGCATAAAAAAAGCATTTTTACGTAAGCAAAGCTGCTGCGAATTGTTCAAGAATCTTTAAATTCAGAGCTTCAAAAATTCATTCAAAATTAAATCAAACATCTAAACATCTAAATTAAAACATAACCACCACTTAATACCAACGTTAAGATTCCCGTTAACTCTTTACTCTAGATTATATGACTTGGTAAAAAGAATGGCATACCATGGTGTTTTCTAATGAAAAGGTTTTAACTTGGATGATCCAGATGGTTTTTCTTAATACTTCCATGATGTTCGAAAAAAAAAAACACTTTGTGTCCTGTCACCATAGCCATGACAAATGTGGTGCAATCATATATGTATTATACTCCACGATATGTCTTCTAGAAAGAAGGTAAATTATTACAAAGGCTTGCTCGAAAAAGCTTGTCAGCTAAAAAACTTGTTCGGACAATTATTGTGGCCTTTCCAACAGGATGAAGCCCCAATCCCCAAAGATCAAGTAGTGAAACTCAGATTCAGCTGCGAAAAATGTATGGGGCAAACATGTTATTGCATGTCATCAACACATCCTGGAGTGAAAATTTCATAAATTACATAAAAGCACTATATGACTATCTTTCTAATAGGATTTATGAAGTTATTTTCCAAAATGGTGGTGGCCGACATTATTAAAATAATTTAATTCTGAACATAAATAATTGCTAAGCCATAAATGAAAAATGTATATAGCGTTTCTTAAAAACCAATTTTTAGTTCTTGCACAAAAATAAATTAAAAACAAGTAATACTATTTTGGTTTTTATATATTTTGGATACCGGCTGCACATTTCACAAAATCAATTTAAAATTAGTTCAGTTAAATTTAGGTCAGGAGTTTGCAACGCAGAAAAGGAAGCATCTCCGACCATATAAAGTATATAAGTTAACACGTCCGGTCAGACATAAGTTATTGACCCAACAGGCATGCAAAATTAGACACTTCTGCATGATCGACTACTGCAGCAACTATGAAAGTTGCGTCGCAGTCAGACTCCACGAGCCAGCACCCGAAACAGACCACTTGGAGCTATGTGTCGAGTCAGCGATTATAGGTAGGGCTAGCTCTTTTGTAAGAACGTTTTGTATTTTAGATTTAGTCTGATTTGAACAATAAAGCTGAACAACCGCAATAAGTGGAATCGTGTTATTTCGTAGCTCCGCACAAATAACCAACGAACAATTTCTAACTGGCGCCCAACAGTGATTCAAACTACTCACCCAAACGTTTATAGCAGCATCTCAACATCGTTGGAGCTGCAGTAACATAAACAACATAATCAAACAAAGCGATAAGCTAAAGAAAGAAAGAGACAGCACACCACATGTCCAGAAAATTATATGATCAGTAAATACACCAACCACAGACAGTAGAACGAAACTAAAACGACTTCAACCAAAACAAAGGAAAAATCATGAAGTGGAGTGCTTATTTAAAAAAAATTATTAAAAAAAAAAAGAAATAAATAACGAGTGTTTAGATTTCGAATCTTCGCAAAAAAAAAAATTTTCTTTTTAAATACAATTCAAACCTTATGAGTGAATGTAGAACTGAGGAATTTATAGCGAACTAGAAGAACTAATAGGAGACATAAAAATAAGCTGATACCAAACAAAATAAAAACCAAAATGTCATTAACGAAGAAAACATTAAAATCACTCAGTATCAAACTTACTTCAAACCCAGCAACAATGTTCGAAGGAATGAAGATTTAAAGAACGAATTTAAGAAAACATCAGTGTCCGTACCCAGGTAGAAATTTTTAAAGATGCTGAATAATCGTAGATACAGTGAGAACTTTAGAAGGAATCTCTGCCCGAGTTTGAGGGAAAAATCGAAGCGAGTTTCAGGCGCACAGCCCCACTTAGCGTATAAAGCGTTTGAAGATTTTGCAGGAAGTTCAAAAAATTACCAGGCATTGGCATAATCAGGAACAAATAAAGGTCCACCAATACGGTGTTAGCTTCGTATGGCACACCATTAAATTTCAAAGCGATCATAAACAACTTGACTTTACGTATCCGATAAGCGGCCTATTTACTTAATAGAACAAGAAATGTCTGTCCTACGTCAGGGAAACCTTTCCATAATCGAATATTATGAGAGGTCGAGAAAAAACTGACACTTCTCACTAACAAAACGATTATGACATATACCCAGCTTTACAATCAATAACGAAAGTAAGATCGACGCATTAGAGTATTTATTTCAGGAGCAAAAAAAATCCATGAGTATTCTTTTTCGGCAAGACCAAAGGACTTACCATCAGCTTTGGCCTTGGCCCAGAAGTTGAATCGAATCACGCACGTTTCCAATTCGCAAACAGTTTTGCAAAGAACAGTGAAGAAAAAATTCAACGCCAAGAGCATAGGCACCAGAAGAATTTCACCCCAGGAAACAATATCTCACAGCAAGGAAAAAATCCTATTTATAAACAAAATCCACAATCCAGTAACCAAGGCCCAAAACAAGAACCGCCCCAACCAATGGAAGTCGATACTTCCTCCCGATTCAGACAACCGACTCAATCAAACCAAGCTTCTAACGCGTCGTATCAAAATCAGGTTCCGAAAAGAACACATAGTGGAACAGCTAGGTACACAGGCCCAAAACAGCAAGAGTAAATCACATCTCACAAGAGGGAAATCCTGAAAACGCAGAACAGAATATAGGGAAGATGCAGAAGCCGAAGTATCAACATTACGAAGGAGGAACTTCAAGATAAATTTTAGGATACTCCCTGTTACCGTTTGTAGAGCGAACGATAGCAGGTAGGACAATAAAGCTTCTCATCGATACAGGCACTTCAAAAAATTACATTAAACCTATACCGGAATTAAAAGGTGTAATTAAAGTTAAAAACACATTTCAGGTTAAGTCACTTCATGGCTTTACCTCAGTTAAAGATAAATGCCGTATGTATCTTTTCAACACTAAAACTACATTTTTCCTACTTCCAAACCTAACCACTTTGATGGTATAATAGGTCTTGATCTTCTTAATAAAGTAAATGCCACTTTGGACTTCAAAAATAAAATTCTAAATACTGAATCCCTTAGTTAATTCAATTTCAAAAATGTCCAAATGTTAACTTCACAGAAATTGAAAACATAGTAGTTCCTCAAGAAATTGAAAAAACATTCAAAAAAATGATAAGAGAAAAAATAGGCGTTTTCGCTGATCCTAACGAAGCCCTTCCATACAATACGAACATCATTGCTACGATTCGAACAGAAAACGAGGATCCAATCTACTCAAAACTTTATCCCTAGAGCATCCAGATCACCGTACAACAATCCGGTGTGGGTAGTCGACAAGAAAGGAGTAGATGAGCAGGGAAACAGGAAAAAACGTCTTGTCATTGATTTTAGGAAACTAAATTCGAAAACAATCGATGACAAATATCCCATACCTAATATAGTAGCTATCCTCTCAAATCTAGGGAAAGCCAATATTTTACAACACTGGACTTGAAATCGAGATTTCATCAAATCCTTCTTGCGGAAAAAGATGGAGAAAAGACCGCATTCTCGATAGGAAACGGGAAATATGAATTCTGCAGACTTCCATTTGGTCTAAAAAATGCCCCTGGAATATTTCAGCGAGCAATTGATGATGTACTTAGGGAACAGATTGGCAAGTCATGCTACGTCTATGTAGATGACGTAATCATATTTTCAGAAGACATGGAAAACCATGTTTATCACATTGCCTGGGTATTAGAAAAGTTGTATAATGCTAACATGAGGGTATCGCGAGAAAAGTCTCATTTTTTTCAAGGAAAAAGTAGAATATCTTGGATTCGTAGTATCTCGTGGCGGCATCACAGCAAACCCCAGCAAGGTAGAAGCAATTGCCAAATTCGAACAGCCAACTACCTTATTCCATCTCAGATCATTCCTTGGTTTAGCAAGCTATTACAGATGCTTTATAAAAGACTTTGCATCTATAGCCAAACCATTAACAGACATACTAAAGGGTGACAACGGCAAAGTAAGCGCCGGACAGTCAAAAAAATACCTGTGAGCCTCAACGAAAAACAAAAAGTTGGCCTTTGAGAAACTAAAAAATAATTAGTTTCTGAAGATGTAATGCTCCTTTACCCTGATTACCAAAAATCTTTTGACTTGACGACAGATGCTTCATCGTCTGGCCTAGGTGCAGTCTTATCACAAGATAAGAAGACAATTACCATGATCTCTAGAACCCTAAGGGACAACGAATTAAATTTCGCAATAAATGAACGTGAGCTACTCGCGATAGTTTGGGCTTTAAAAACGCTAAGGAACTATCTGTATGGTGTTAAAAACTTAAACATTTACACCGATCACCAGCCACTTACATTTGCAGTCTCGGACAAAAACCCAAATGCGAAAATAAAGAGATAGAAATCCTTCATCGATGAGCAAAATGCTCACATTTTCTTTAAGCCAGGAAAGGAAAATTTTGTCGCTGATGCTCTTTCAAGACAAACCCTTTATGCCTTAGAAGAAAATGCTCCATCTGACATGGCCACTATACATAGCGAATTATCGCTGACATACACTATCGAGTCTACAGATAAACCGGTGAATTGTTTCCGAAACCAAATAATTATTGAAGAAGGCATTATGGCTTCTGAGAGAATTATTATTATGTTTGGACAAAAAACACGACATCTCATACATTTCACAAACAGAGAAATTTGATCGAGAAAGTGTGTGATGCGGTTAAAAAGAACGTAGTGAATGCGATTAAATGCGATTTACCGACATTAGCATTAGCATTTCAAAACACACTAGTTGAAAAGTTTCCTTCAACCAAATTTTGGCATTCCAACAAATTGGCTATGGACGTCATCAATCAAAACGAGCAAAAAGAAATAATAATTGCGGAACATAACAGAGCTCATAGAGCAGTTCAGGAAAACATAAAACAAATTATTGAAGACTATTATTTCCCCAAGATGACTCGTTTAGCAAATGAAATAGTTGCAAATTGCAAAATTTTCAATAAGGCAAAATATGACCGATACCCGCAAAAACAAGTCATTGCTGAAACACCCATCCCAAACCAAGTGGGCGAAATTCTGCACATAGACATCTTTTCAACAGACAAAAAATATTTCAATTGTCCAACCAATAGCTTCAAGAACCATAATAGACATCGAACCAAACATTTTACAGTTGATGAACTTTTACCCTAGCGCTAAAATCATATACTGCGACAACGAACCATCTCTAAATTCAGGAACAATTAAAACACTCTTAAAGCGGAGACTTATGCCGCTCTGCATCCTGGTAGCGGACTACCAGGGCAGCATATACATTGGACCACCTATATGCTTTGGGATTGCCCCCGGCCCGCCCCCAGGGTATTTTACGCCCGCGTCTGTCGGCCGTGTGAGCTGGGATGTTGACCCCGCTTCGGTCGAATACGCTTTTGTTTATGTTGTGGGGTGTTATAGGTTTCATTTGCTTTTGGCTCCGCAATTGGTATGGCCTATTGTTGCCTCCCCCCCCCGTGGCGGTATGTATATTTGTGCACTGGGCCGCAGAGCGCTGCTTAGATTCCGGCGCCGCTACTTTTTGGGTTCAAGGAGTGCCAGCGCATCTTAAGTCGGACCGCTCCACTTACCCCGGGGGTAGGATCGGGTGACCCCCCTCCCATACATTCTCTTCTGGGGTTGACAGCGAGGCGGGACGCCGGGGGCACCCTTCGAAATAATTTATGGGGTCTGGCCGCCCAAATAATATCCCTTTTTGCAAGGGTATAAAATCATTTTAACATTAGACATTGTAAATTCCCCCTCCGCTGCATAGCACATCAAATGGGCAAGTAGAGAGATTTCACAGTACTCTCGCGGAAATTGCCAGATGTTTAAAAATAGAAAAACAATTAAACGACACAGTCCAAATAATTATACATGCAACAATAGAATATAACAAAACAATTCACTCAGTTGTAGGGAAGAAGCCAATAGATATAATACATTCATCGGCACCAGAATTTGAAACAGAAATAAGAAATAGAATCATTAAAGCACAGGAACTGCTATTACAACATCATAACATAAACAGAAGAAATAGAACTTTCCAGGTAGGAGACAAAGTCCTCATGAAATTGAATAAAAGGCTTGGAAATAAGTTAACTCCCCTGTTTGAGGAGGTAATTGTGGAAGCCGATTTGGGGACAACGGTTCTTGTAAAGGGGAGGGAGGTACATAAGGATAATTTAAGATAAATTTTCCTTACGTTACAAATTCCAATATCTAATATCTTTATTTCTGGATTCTATGCCCCTATTTTTCGTAACGATAACAACCGGAAAGATCATTGACTACACAAACTCGGACTATATCCCGATAATGGACGGAAACGCTGTTATTTGGAAGGAGTTCAAATTTCTTAGACATTCCTCTAATTTAAGCATGTACTCGGAAATAGCCGAGGAAACAAATTCTTTAATGATACATTTCCCACAGTCCCACATGAAAAAAATTTTGGAATCCGACATAGGTCATATAAGAACACTTTTAGAGACAGTTAATATTCATCATAGGCATACAAGGAGTATAAACATCCTGGGAACAGCTTTAAAGATTGTTGCAGGAACCCCAGACTTTGCAGATTTTGAACAACTAAAATTCAATCAACAAAAATTAAGAGAAACAGTTAATAGACAGGCAGTTATACATACTAAAGTACAAGAGAAAATTAATAATTTAACAGAATCTATAAACATTATAATTAAATTCACAAAACAAAAACAGATTGATTCAGGACACCTGTATGAAACATTACTCGCAAGGAATAGAATTGTAATTTCAGAACTTGAAACCATAATATTGTCTATTACACTTGCCAAGATTCAAATCATAAACCCAGTAATTCTTGATTCGGAAGACATAAAAGAAATTTTAAATGTTAATGGAAATAGCCTATATAAATGTATTGTTAAACGACAAATTTGTGCACCTTATAATTAAATATCCAAACCCTAGCTTAGTATGTAAGAAAGTAATCATTTTTCCTGTTCAGCAAATGGCACATACTAAACTTCAATGGCGACAACAACATTGCTGACTGTGGTAATAACATTTTACCAATCGGAAATTGTACTGCTACGTTCACTTCGACATTCTGTAAGCAGCTACCTTCAGCAACATGCGCACAGCAGCTACACTCTGGAGGTATCGCACACTGTAGTACACGTCCCAGTCACCTTCAGCCACTGGAAATGGTAGACGATGGTATCCTCATACTAAACGAGGAAACGGCTACAATAAAAATTGACAGCGGAGTAGAAAAACTTTTCCACGGTACATTCCTGCTGACATTCGACGAGGAAATTAACATCAACGGTTCGATATACAAGAACATGAGAAGCATCGTCCGAAGACATCCAGGTTCCGCAACATCAACTCTCCTAAATATCACTGGTCACCAAGAAATTTTGAGCTTACCATATCTTCAGAGGTTAAACTTCAAAAATCTACAATATATCGGAGACGTCGAAAAAAAACTCGATAACATGGCCTGCGACGTTTACTGCACTCATCATCTTTCTCCTGGTCATAGGATTCTTCCTTTCCAAGATGTATCAGAAATGGAAAACTAATAGACAGCAAACCTCTCTGAGAGCTGTCATTGAAGCTTTAAGGGAATCCGAGGACGGCTTTCAATCTAAGGAGGGAGGAGTTAACACGTCCGGTCAGACATAAGTTATTGACCCAACAGGCATGCAATAATTAGACACTTCTGCATGATCACTACTGCAGCAACTATGTAACAGTTGCGTCGCAGTCAGCACTCCACGAGCCAGCACCCGAAACATATCCACTTGGAGCTATGTGTCGAGTCAGCGATTATAGGTCAGGGCTACTCTTTTGTAAGAACGTTTTGTATTTTAGATTTAGTCTGATTTGAACAATAAAGCTGAACAACCGCAATAAGTGGAATCGTGTTATTTCGTAGCTCCGCACAAATAACCAACGAACAATTTCTAACTTATATTCTTGATCAGCAAGACGAGCTGAGTTGATATAGCCATGTCCGTCTGTCGTCTGTCTGTCTGTCCGTCTGTCTGTCTGTCCGTCTGTCTGGATCAACGCAATCTCTCGAGACTATAAGAGTACAGAACTGAAATTACATAGGCTGAATGTGCTGCAGGATTGTATATCTCGGAATATCGGATCGGATGACTATATCCTATAGCTCCCATAGGACAGATCGGTTTAAAAATGTTTAGTAGGATAACTTGACGTATTGAAGTCAGAGACTTGAACTTGGAATATATACTCCTGAGTTGCACACAAATACAAAAAAATATATAGAATATATATCTACGCCTTTTGGGGTCGTGGCAAATCAAAAAACTATATCTTCTACAGTTTTAAAGCTAGAACATCCAAATTTGAAAATAATATACTTATACCTCCCCTTCAAATTATCAAAAATTATATATCCACGCCTACTGGGGCGTGGCAAATCGGAAATCTAATAGTGCTAACATAAATCCTTAATATTGGATGCTGTTAAAGCAAGATTGAAACTAAAACATATATTTATCAACTACCCCTAAAAAAAAATAATAATATATATCTACGCCCATTAGGAGCATGGAAATCATAAAACTATATCTTCTACAATTTTACACCTAGAGCTCCAAAAATTTACACAGACATTAGCTTGACTGTTTCGAAAAAATTATGAAAAAATTATATATCCGCCTCTTGGGCGTGGCAAATCGAAAAAAACTATATCGTCCAAAGTCTTATAGGTAGAGCTTCAAAATTTGATATATAGGTTACTGTTGCCCTGTTCCATACATTGCCCAAAATGATATATATCCAATTGTTGGGGGCGTGGCAAATCAGAAAAAACTGTATCTATATCCCATTTACAATGGGTTCAGGGTATACACTCGCATGCCAATTGCCATCCCTCTAGTTTTTTTAAGTTTTTAAGTAAACCGTATTTTATATAAGTCTATTTTAACCGTGTTTTAGTATAAAATAAAAAATAAAAAATTTATCTAAAATTTATCAAAATCCTTAAAAATAACACAAAAATTACAAAAAAAAAATATTTAAAAAAAAAGAACAATTTATTAAATGGTAATATCACGCTGCAGCGATGGGAATCGAACCTGGGTCACACGCTTCGCATGCCACCGACTCTACCCACTACACCACGGCGTCTCTTTCACGACGATGCGCGAAATTGAATATATCTGTGATTTGGTGAAACAGACTTGCGTTGTGGTAGCGAAGACCCAGGTTCAATGTCCGGTGAGGTCAACTAGAATTCATTTTACGGTGGCTTACAAAATGATTATTTTTTTTTTTTCATAAATTTAAATTTCATGACCCATAGTAACCCACATGTCAAATTTGGATGCTCTACCTCTAAGACTGTTGGAGATACGGTTTTACCCTATTTGACACGCCCCAAATGGGCGTAGCTATAACATAAATTTTTTGGTAGAGGTAGGATACTAGTATATATATAGTCTAAATCCTAACTCTTTGACGGCAATATTGCCGAAATTATCATGGTTTTAGTAAAAGATATAGTAATTCCCGAGTTGCCACGCCCCCAGAGGACGTGGATACAAAATTTTTGGATCATCTTAAGAGGAGGTCAACAGTAATTTGGACGCTCTAGCTCCAAAACTGTAGGAGATACAGTTTTATCCGATTTGCCACGCCCCCAATGGGCGTAAATATCTATAATATATATTCTTGATTCCGGGTGATCTACTTGCACATGTATTCTAAATTTCAAGTCTCTAGCTCTTATAACTCTCAAAATATTATAGGATTTATACAAATCGCTATATATATATTCCCGATTTGGCAATTTTGAGGTCTGCCATGCTATTCGAAAAGTTATAATTTTTGATAGAGTTCAGAGATTGATGAGTAAGAACGCTCTAGTTGGGACTGCCAGAGATTCTCTGAACCGTAAAGTATATATATTCTTGATCAGGACGACGAGCTGAGTCGGCTTAGCCCAGTCCGTATAAATGAACGCATCGAACTCAGAGCCTATAAGAGCTAGTAGGGACATGAAATTTTTGCACGAAGGTCCTCCCATCTAGCGCACAGATCAAGTTTATTTCAAATGTTAACTTTTCTCGTTTCCATGAAATCAATTAAATAAGTTATCGGGGCTCAGTTTTTTACATCTCAGCTTAAAATCACTAAAATTTAGATTTTTTTATTTTGGATACGGACTATAAATTTTACAAAATTAATTTATTTAAGTTTAGTTGCAAATATATTGTTATACATTATATATTTTTATACCCTGAACCTATTGAAAATGGGAAATCAGGTCTATGTATACAGCGCGCATATCGAGTTTGTTTTAGATATTCGATAACTTTTTCTGTTTCACTGATATCGATTAAAAACGTTATCATGATTCAGGTTTTTTAAGAATATCTTTTACATCTTTTTAGCTAGAGTCACCAATTTTTGCATTTGGCTTTTTGAAAATAAAATACATTTTCACAAAATCAATTTTTTTAAACAAAAAATTATCAAAGCCTCAATTGGTTTTTTTTTTATTTTTTTAAATAAAATCGTATTTTTACTAAACTTAAAGAATTCAATGCGGAAAATTTTATTTTAGTCCGTTTAGAAACATATAAGTTATTTAACAAAACATTTCGTTAATCGGCAAAGGACGCGGCAGCGGGCGCCAATACGTTTACATTCCACACTGTGCACACAGTCTGTACGGGTGCACACATATATTCAAATGTGTGCATTATTTTTTTAATTTAATTTGTTAAATCGCAATTTCAGCTTAATTGTAATTCTTGCGGATGCTACTTAACTTGTGTCTTTGTCCCTAAGAACAACATGAAGAGTGTGGTGTTATGGTTAGAGGTGGTGGCTTGCAAGCGAGGAATCGCAGGTTCAATTCCCACTGCTGTCCATATATTTTGTTCAAAAACAAATTTTTTTTTACTGTTGCATTCATATCTTTCTGTATGTATGTAAAAATGCAAACTCGACCAAAGGTTCAGGGGATCTCGTAATCGGGCAGTCCCAACTAGAGCGTTCTTACTTGTTTAAAAGTATTATTGTATATACAATAAAATAAGAAATAAAAGAAAATCCATTTAGTAACATTGAAGTATGAGGCAGTTCGCCCCAAGCACAAGCATTTGCTTTATACGTGTGTACACATACATTCAAATGCATGCATTCTTTCAAATTAGATAGATCGAACAGACGTCAGGAGACCTCGTACTCGAGCAGTTTCGAATACGATTTTTTTTATACCCTGAACCCATTGAAAATGGGAATTCAGAGTATAATGCTTTTGTGACAATGTATGTAACAGGCAGGAGGAGTTTGCAGACCCCATAAAGTATATATATTCTTGATCAGGACGACGAGCTTAGTCGATCTAGCCATGTCCGTCTGTGATCTCGAAAAACACAAAAGCTAGAGATTTTAAATTTTAGATATATATTCATGTATACCCATACAAGTTTTGACAACAATTTTGACTTTGATTTTAAGCTATAACATAAAGACCATAATAGCTAGAGATACCAAATTGACTTTGTAGGTTTCTGTGATGTAAATACAGATAATAAACTTTTTAAATTTAGCCCCAAAAGTGGAAAAAAACGTATTTCAAATACTAGGGAGTTGGCATTTCGCACATATACACCTTTGGTTGTCAATAATATGTCCTGAAATTTTTATTCAGCAACTAGATCTAGAACCGAAGTTAGTTAACAATCAATTTCTCATAATGCCGCCCAGAATGCAGAATGCAGCTAAATCATCCATATAAATATATATATCAAAAAATAAAATAAATATCTTATAAAATATCATATTACCCCAAAAAATATAAAGAATATATATCTCCCAAACATTCCATTTGACAAAATTATGAAAAATTATATATATCCGCCTCTTGGGGGCATGGCAAATCGGAGAAAACTATATCTTCCAAAGTCTTATAGGTAGAGCTTCAAAATTTGATATATAGGTTACTGTTGCCCTGATTAATAGATTGCTCAAAAATTATATATATCCAATTGTTGGGGGCGTGGCAAATCAGAATAAACTGTGTCTATATCCTTTACAATATCAAGGGTATTACCAAACTTCGGCATGGCCGAAGTTAGCCCATCCCTCTAGTTTTTAAATTGTTTTCAAATTTCCTTAAAGGCAACAATAATTGTCACTAAACATTTTGAAACTAGTCTCTTGTAAGTTATTTAATTTTTCCCAGATATATGTAGTAGCATGTGTAACATTCGGTCGATGTACTTCACAATTCATTAAAAACTGCATTTTAATGAAAATAAAATAGAGTACTCTAAAAGATGCATTTATTCTTGTTTTATTCATGTTAAGGATATTTGATAAGACATGGCGAGATCGACGAGGACGATAAGCTAGTCCTAACCAAGAAAATATACTTTACTTTTATTTTTTTTACACATTTTAATTTGGTTATGAAAATAAAAGGAATACCACTAGTACTTTTTTAGCTTATACCTAGACACATTCCAAATGTCAAAATTGATAATATACCTACTTTAAGTTCGTGTTTAATATCACGTAAGCTACGACTTTCATCCTCCAACGAATCCTCACTACTGCGTCGCGAAGCTGTTGCACGTGTCATGTTAAGAAGACTGCTATAAGCATGGCGCGCAGGATGTGCTGAAAGTGAGTCGGTAATGACGGTTCCACTCGTGTTTTGCATATCAAATGCACGATCTGCGTTTTGTTCCAATTTTTTTGTTGACGTTCTAGTTCACGCATGCGTATCTCTCGAGCTTCAGCACGAGCTAGACGGCGAGCTGCTAAGCGCGCTTCGGCCTGCATAAAGGTTAAACACAAAATAATTAACTACTCACATATTATATATCATATATGTATTACTTTAATTGTTAATTTGGGACTGCTTTTACTGCAGTTCACTATAAATTTAAAATATATAAAACTAGAGGGATGGGCTAGCTTCGACCGCGCCGAAGTATGGTAATACCCTTCTAATTGCAAGGATATAAGTTTTGCTTTTCTGATTTACCATGAAGAGATAAAGATTGACGTATAAAAGGTATTTATAGTGCAATTCGTCTGTTTTTACGTTATAATATTATGTAGTTTTGTTTTAATATTTAATTGTTCCCAGTGTTATTGTCTATGTTGTTGCCTAAATATTGATTCTTTAGCTAAAGTAAAAGTTGATACCCCTTTTTCTGCCAAAGTTCAGACTTATTCTATATCTTAATAATTGTTATAGCTTTATTATTATAAGCTATGAATATCGGTTGCCCGTTTTTGCGCTATATGCATTTAACTAAAGCGGTCTCGTTGACTTTTTACCGTTTTTTCATGGAAGTTTTGTGTGTGCTTTCAATACTTTCTTCATCTTTCATACGGACTGGAAATCAAAGAAATGGACAGGAAATCAAAAATGGCAAATTGTCTTTAGAAGATGAAGAACATTTTCAGAAAAGAAAAAAAGTATTCAAGAGAAATTTCGAAAAAAATTTAGGTTGATTGTCGATAAACCCAAAACTGGCTGCAGTGGATGAACCAATGACAGAAATACGGCCAAAACATTTTTAAATTATGCTTATTTGTCTGCGGAAATAACAGGCAATGACAAAAGTCTCATTGAAAATTGTGCCACATTATTGTAAGCCTTGTCCTCAGGCTATTCAATAATTGTGGAAAAATTTAGAAAATGTTCGTTGGATACAGCAAAAGAACTGACACAGAAGTATAAATGGTATTACCTCCCCCCGTCCGTCCATAAAATATTAATTCATTAACTCATAATATTCAAAAATATTAATTCACTTGTGATGTCATTGCACATACATTAGTATCGATTGGAGAGCTCTCCTAAGAAGCAGCTGAGTCTAGGAATAAGAACATAAAAATTTATCGACTCGATCACAGTCGTAAGATCTCACGTGTAGCAAGAAATACACTGCCGCTCTCTTGATTCGCACCCCCTCCTGATCGAACATGTTATTGATATTATCTTTGTTTCTATGAACCGCATCTTCGAAAATTATTTGGCACTCTTTCTCTCCACTTAAGTGCTCTCTTTGTGACAAAAGTTTAGCTTGGGAAAAGTGACGTTTTTTTTTCTTTTCTATTTTGTTTTATTATAGCCTCATTTTTATGCACTTGTTTTTGGCTCATTAGAATAGCGCCTGCAAATGCAATTTTAGTTATCTCGCGTAATTTGACACGTAGACCCGCCAAACTTGTATACCCTTGCAAAAAGGGTATATTAATTTTGGTCAGAAGTTTGCAACGCAGAGAAGAAAGCATCTCCGACCATATAAAGTATATATATTCTTGATCAGTATGACGAGCTGAGTTGATATAGCCATGTCCATCTGTCTGTCTGTCCGTCTTTCTGGATCAACGCAATCTCCTCCGAATATAAGAGCTACGGAACTGAAATTTTGCACATAGGCTAAAATCTGCTGCAGGCATTGTATATCTCGAAATCAGCCGGATCGGATGACTATATCCTATAGCTCCCATAGGACAGATCGGTTTTAAGAAATGTTTTAGTGGGATAACTTCGGCGCTATTGAAGTCTCAGACTTCAAATTTGGAATATATACTCATGAATCGCACCCCCATCAAAAAAAAATTTCTAAATCGGATAAAACTATATTTTCTACAGTTTTGAACTTACAGCATTCAAATTTGGAAAGTAATTTACTTTTGGCCTGCCCTTCAGATTTATCAAAAAGTTTTATATCCACGCCTAATTGGGGCGTGGCCAATTGGGAAAGTCTATATAGTGCTTAACATAAATAATCCAATATTTTGTATGCTGTTAAAGCCAGAGACATGAAATTTTAAACATATATTTGTATCAACCACCCCTAGAAAAAAAGATAAAGAATATATATCTATGCCCATTAGGGGCATGGCAAATCGGAAAAAAGAATATCTTCTACAATTTTACACCTAGAGTTCCAAAAATTGACACAGACGATAGGCTTGACCGTTTCGACAAAATTATGAAAAATTATATATATCCGCCTCTTGGGGGCGTGGCAAATCGGAGAAAACTATATCTTTCAAAGTCTTATATAGGTCTTATATATAGGTTACTGTTGCCCTGCTTAATAGATTGCTCAAAAATTATATATATCAAATTGTTGGGAGCGTGGCAAATCAGAAAAAAACTGTATTTATATTCTTTGCAATTGCAAGGGTATTACCAAAACTTCGGCATGGCCGAAGTTAGCCCATCCCTCTAGTTTTTGTTATCGCTTTATTGATTTTCTTCGTATTTGTGTTAAAAATGGGAAAAGGAAAAATTTTGTCTTTGGAATAAAAATCGAAAAAAAATGGAAAAAAATTATAAAGGCCGTACCAATCGAGCGACTACTGCAACTGACAGGCGTTCAATACTGAGAGAAGCCTCCAATTCTCACGACTCAGCCGCCAAAAAAAAAGAAAGCACTGGTGTTCAAGCTAGTTTGGCAACGGTTAAAAGGGCCATTAATAGTGCTAAACATATTTAAAGACAAAAACTAAAAAAACCGCTACTTAATGAGGTAAGAAAAGAATGCAAATTTTGCAAAGGAGCATATGACTTGGTCTTCAGAGTGGAAACGGGTTGCCTTTTCAGACGAAAAGAAATTTAATTTCGAGGGGCAGGACGGATTTAATTTTTACTATCATGATCTCCGTAAGGACGAGCATCAATTGGACCGATTGCGAAGGCGAGTGGGAAGAGTAATGGTGTGGGGAGCCATTTCGTACTACGGGACTTGCAAATGGCAGTTTTTGTTGCCAAAAATTAACGCAAAAAACTACGACGTTCTAAAAACTGGATTTCCCCTTTTTCAAAACATATTCCACAATCTGAAGTGGCGTTTCCAGTACGACAATGCACCAATTCATACTGCCCGGTCCGTAAAATCGTGGATTAATGCACAAAAAGTGCATGGAGTCGCCACCATACTCTCCTGATTTAAATATTATAGAGAACGTATGGGGATGGCTGGCAAGAAAAGTGTATGAGTCCGGACAGCAGTATTCTTCAAAGGCTGCGCAAATCGAAGCCATTAAACAAGCTTGGTTCAGCATTCAGTCGGACTATATAAAACAAGTAAGAACGCTCTAGTCGGGTCTACCCGACTACGAGATCCCCTGAACCAACTCCGAGGCGGTGTTTTAAACAATCTAGCTTACATCTTTTATCTGTACATATTAGCCTCTGCCCGCACACACACACGCACACGTATACATACACAAGCACGCGCGTCGCTTACTGAGTAGATAATTTAGCGGCTGCGCTTGGGCTGCATTCTGGGCAGTATTGTGAGAAATAAATTGTTAAATAACTTCGGTTCTAGATCTACTTTCTTAATGAAATTTTCAGGACATATTATTGACATCCAAAGGTGTCTATATGCGAAATCCCAACTCCCTAGTATTTGAAATACGTTTTTTCCACTTGTGGGGCTAATGGGGGGAGGTATCCAAAATTTAAAAAGTTTATTATCTGTATTTACATCACAGCAACCTACATAGTCAATTTGGTGTCTCTATTTATTATGGTCTATAAGTTATAGCTTAAAAACAAAGTCAAAATATCGATTGTTATCGATAATAAGGAAATAGGATGAGTTATCCAAAAAAAAAATTAACTTGAACTGCGTATGGTATACAAGAATATATATTTAAAATCTCAAATGTCTAGCTTTTGTGGTTTACGAGATCACTGCGTTCATACGGACGGACAGACGGACGGACGGACAGACGGACATGGCTAGATCGACTCAGCTCGTCGTCCTGATCAAGAATACTTTATGGGGTCTGCCACGCCTCCTTCTGCCTGTTACATACTTTTTGCAAAACCATTATACGCTGATTTCCCATTTTCAATGGGTTCAGGGTATAAAAATTTACTATCTATTTTAACCGAGATCTAGAGATCCCCACAGAGGCTGAGCTCATTGGGCGTCATAGCTCTAGATACGCGGAAAGGCTGGTAATGCACCCAAATCAGCTCGCGGCAAAGTTGGCTACAAACAATTGCAGGAGAAGACTAAAAAGGCTACACCCATTGGACCGCATTAGAGTCCAGTTGTAAATATGTAAATAGTGTAAATTGTAGAAGTTGTATATACAGGCACACAGCCCCAATTTTAGTTAAGGTTTAGATATAAATGCGCTTTAGAGTCTAAGACAAATAGCAGCAATAAAAAAAAAAAAAAAAAAAAAAAAAAAACTATCTATTTTAAGTCTTTATTCAAAATTCTTCCTCATTTAATAGCTTAGGAGGATCCCCGAGTTGTCACAGTATGATATTTTGTGAGTACTAAATAAAGCTAATTCCAAAATTTCGTATTGAAATTTCCACGCGAAGTATTTTGGACACCATTTCCATACAGCACCGTCCACTGTGCATAGGACAGATCGGTTTTAAAATATTATAATATTATTTAGTGGGAAAAGTTCGGCGCTATTGCAGTCCAAGACTTAAAATTTTGAATATATAGTCGTGCATCCCACCCTATACATGTATATATAGTATATATAGCTTAGCCCATTTGGGGCGTGGCAAATCGGGTAAAATCTATATCTTCTACAGTTTAAGAGGTAGAACATACAAATATGGAAAATAAGCTACAGTTGACCTCCCTTTAAGTTAGATCAAAAAATTTATTGTAAAATTGTATCAACGCACACTGGCGTGGCAAATCGGGAAGTATATCTAGTGTTTAACATAAATTCTCTAATATTTTGGGCGCTGTTAGAGCCAAAGTCTTGAAACTTAAAACATATATTTGTATGAACCACCCCCATACAAAAACATATAGTATATAAAGCTCCGTCAATTATGGCGTGCCAAAACGGTAAAAACTGTATTTTACACCTAGAAACCTAACAAGTAAGAATGCTCTAGTCGGGTTTGAACGACTACGAGATCCCCTGAACCAAGTTCGAG
>JAWNOY010000072.1:0-60835 GCA_035045545.1 Drosophila gaucha | reverse complement strand
ACACGTGCTACTAGTGGGCGAAGTGTGCCCATCGGTTAAAAGCGCAGAAACTCACTGTGATCGAAATTAGATTTTTATTGGACCGTGGCCTAGTGGAGGGGGGCGTCAGCGTCCTCTCTGAGTGGTTTGCACTTTCCATGCAGGATTTTTTTTCCCGCATTGTTGGAAAACTTTGGTTGTCTCGCCTAATAAAGCAACACAGCAGTTGCTTTCACTCTAACAGCTGTTAGTAGTGTTGGTAACTGCAGAGCAAAACCAGCTGACCGCAGACAGGGGTCAGTGCATTGTGCATTGGGTTAGCGAAGTGCACACCAAGAAAGTGGAGAATACACTAAGTCCCAAAAGTATAGCATACTTCTGGGCTTATAAGTAAATTGGAATTTTTAACGCAGCTAAGCAAGGCATAATGCCTTAATAAGGGAGGAACTGGCTAGGCTGGTCAACCTGCAAGGCACGGCGGTGAGTTTCTGCAACAGAGACGCAAGAAACTGTTCAGTGCAGACAACGCCGTCGCTAACTCGCCATCTTAGAGCTGAGCCAATGGCGATACTTGCTGGCTCGAAGAAAACGGCTGAGTTAGCAAGCGGCAGTAACACGCCCTAGAGGTCGAGGGACTCTGATCCAGAGCAGCGGAAGATTCCCTCGAAGAAACCGAGGCATCAGAAGCCAAGCATTGTGACTCAGCAAGAGCACAAAATACAGCGCGCGGTCCCTAAAGAACAGAAGAACCATGAAAACTGGTCAACAGTTAAAGGGCGGAATCAAGCCGCAAAACGTACCAGATCAGATGCCATTAGCCTAACGGGAATGGATGGCTGTTCCTATGCAGACATGCTTAGAGTGGTCAAGACGGACCCAGCTCTAAAGCACCTAAGTGGCGATGTCCAAGGCATCAGAAAAACTGCAAAGGGGATCTCCTACACGCCTAAACAGAAAGCCGGAGCATAGCGCGGAAGTGCTGCAAGAAGCTGTAGGCAAGGCCCTGGGCAGCAGAGCAGTTGTGAAAATGCTCACTGAATCGGCCCAAGTGGAAATCCGGGATCTGGATGAGGTGGTGACAAAGTCGGAAGACCTGGAGGCGGTCAAAACCACTTTAAAAGAGTCGTCCTTAAAAGACGACATAGTAAAGTCGCTTCGACCAGCTTTTGGTGGTCAACAGAGGGCCACTCTCACGCTTCCAGTGGCAAAAGCCAGTGAGTTAACCGAAGTGGGTAAAATTCGGATAGGATGGGTTGTATACGAATACACGCTATCGACCAGCCGAAACGCTGTTTCAAATGCCAGGACTTTGGGCATATAGTGGCTAACTGCAAAAGCGGCGAGGACTTGAAAGGTGCTTGCTTCAAAGAGACGGGTCACATGGCAAGAACTTGTTCCCAACCACCAAGGTGCGGCCTGTGTACTCGGAATGGTGGAAAAAACCAAGACCACGCGACAGGCAGCTTTACGTGCCCTTCGTACCGCGAGGCTGTCCGCAAAATGAAATGTTAAGATTTCTACAGCTAAATCTTAACCACTGCATAGCTGCTCAAGATCTCCTACAGCAGACTGTTAGGGAAATGAGAGTCGATTTTGTCGTACTCAGCGAGCCCCACCACTGTAAGACCAGTTGCCAAAGGACATGGTCTGCAGACAGGAGCGGTAAGGCGGCGCTGTGGATATGCGGAAACCCAACGACCTTACTATTAAACGTAAAGTCGTTTAACAGGTTCTTACGCGCCAGATACGGCAGCCTGTGGATTTATAGCTGTTACCTGGCCCCTAGCATACAACTAAGCGAGTTTCAATCTATCCTTGATGATCTTGTAGATGATGCAAGGGGACGGAAAGTTATCATTGCGGGTGACTTCAACGCCTGGGCAATAGAATGGAACAGCCAAACGACCAATGCGCTACTAGAGAGTTTCGCTTCCTTGGAAGTGGCGCTGTTGAACTCTGGGAACGAACATACCTTTAGCCGCGCGGCCTATGGGTCAATTATTGAGCTAACTTTTGTCAGCTCATCGTTATTCAGCGAAGCAAAGTGGAAACTTTGCAAAGCTTACACAGGTAGCGACCACTCGGCAATTCTGTGCTCAATAGGAGAGCCAACAGCGAGTACAACAATTCGCTATCGCGAAGCTTACAGCGTAGATACTTTTAATCCAGTTGTTTTTTCAGAGGCTATCCAGTCTCTTGCCACTTTCGGCACCGTAGAAAATAGAGCCTGCCAAATGGTTTCACAAATAAAGAATGCGTGCAGTTTGACATTGGCAACGCGTAAGCAAGTACCCATGTATTGGTGGAATGAGCAGATTGCTGACATTCGACGCACCTGCATCCAAACTAGAAGACGATATCAGCGTGCACGTGGTAGTCCTTCTTTCGCTGAAAAACAGTTGGAATACCAACTTGCAAGACGTCAGTTAAAGAAGGCCATACGGGATAGAAAGCGTGATTACTTCTTAGAGCTGTGCGACTCAGCAGAAGTTGACCCCTGGGGCGCAGCTTATAAAACGGTGGTCAAAAGACTTTACGCCGGCAAACAAGCGCAGCCTACTGATTGTTTGGAGTTAAGGTATATCGTCGAAACACTTTTTTAACGCAGACTAAGCTCCATCCAGGTGACAGATTCAATGCCACCCATCCGAAGACTATCCAGTCCGATTGATACAGTAACTGTAGACGAAATCCTGAGTGTTGCTAGAAGCCTTAGGCCCAGCAAAGCGCCAGGACCATATGGTATCCCTAACTGCGCACTAAAGCTTGCTCTTGCTTTGCACACAGGTGCATTTTCGGAGCTTCTGCACAGGTAAACCACCTGAAGAACCATCGTCCTATAGGCCAATCTGCCTTCTGGACAACATGGGAAAGGTGCTGGAGAAGTTGATCTGCTCTAGAATCGAAGCAGCTATTGCTTACGCAGGTGACTTGTCACCGAATCAATTCGGCTTCCGCAAGCCCAAGTCACCTACGAATGCGTTGACTAAAGTAGTTGGCCTCGCTACTTCTGCCATACAAGGCTCGAGATGGAAGCATGGAACGAAGCAGTACTGCATCATAGCGACGTTGGACGTAAAAAACACATTCAAGTCAGCCAGCTGGTACAGGATATTGGATGCTCTATGTCAATTCCGCATCCCTGAGTACCTCCGTGAGCTGGTAATGAGTTACTTTAGGGGGAGAACAATAGTTTTCAACTCTATTGATGGCCCCCAAACTTATGAAGTGACAGCCGGAGTACCCCAAGGATCAGTGCTGGGACCTCTCCTATGGAATGCGATGTATGACGGAGTCCTGCGTCTAGAACTACCCGCAGGCACTCACATCATTGGCTTTGCTGATGACGTAGCCGTCGTTACCATAGGAAAGGAACTCAGGGATACAGAGGACACATGCAGCTGCAGTATCAAATGCATACACGACTGGCTGACGAGAGCAGGACTCGAATTAGCGGCGCACAAAACCGAGGCAGTGCTGGTCAGTAGCCGGAAGAAAGTGGAAACGGCCCATATTAAGATTGGCAACACCACCATTGCTACAAAAAGAGCAATAAAATATCTTGGAGTCATGCTAGACACAAGAATGACGTTCCGTGAACATCTGGAGTATATCCATGAAAAAGCAGCTGGTTCCTGTATAGCACTCTCAAGAATCATGCTGAATCATGCACGGGGACCAAAGCAACAACGTCGCCATCTTCTGATGAGTGTTACGAGGTCCATCATTCTCTACGCCGTACCAGTATGGTCAAAAGCGATGGCTACTCCAAGCTATAGCCGAGGTATAAGAGCCACCTACCGACTATGTGCTATTCGAGTCAGTTGCGCGTTCAGAACAGAAGAATTGGTCATCGAACCGGAAGAGCTGAATAGAGGCAACAACAGCGAGATCACACGTAACAGCAACGCTAGGAGCATGGAGAGAGCTACCAGCATTGCGCGATGGCAAACAAAATGGGACCAGTCGTCCAAAGGGCGCTGTACACACACGCTTATCCTGGAATTGGCGCCGTGGATAAATCGTAAATATTTAGAAATAAACTTTTATCTTTCGCAGATTCTAACTGGACACGGATGCTTCCGGAGTTACCTGCTCCGTTTCGGCCACGACAACACAGATGAGTGTTCCTGCTGTGGCGAAGGAATTGTGGAAGACGCAAACCACATTGTCTTCGAGTGTGGACGTTTCTCCGAAGAGAGGCGACAACTGGAGGAAGCAGTGGGCCGATCCATCAGAAAAAACAATCTGGTGTCGATCATGCTGGAATCGGAGGAAGCGTGGAGCTCAACCAGTGCCTTAGCGGCACTGATCATGACGGAGCTCCGAAGCGTCGAGAGGGTCAGATGACGAGCTGAGTAGGGCTCAGGTGGCGCATAGCGCCTGCGAAGCATTGCTTTGCGGCCGTCCCGCAGGCATTTTTGCGCTACCGTTTCTGTATACTCATACTTTACATTGTAAGAAATAAAAACGAATACAAAAAACACAAGTACGCGCGCCGATTACTGCGTAGTTGATTTGAATGTATGTGTGCACACGTACAGGCTGCTGCCGCGTGATTTTGCGAAGTGACTAAATGTTTTCTTTAATAACTTCTGTATTACTTAACGGATTTAAATGCAATTTTCTGCATCAAATGATAATATTTTATAAAAAAATACGGTTTTGGCTTAAAAATTTCAAAAAATTAAATTGTGGCTTTGATAATTTTTTTTTAATAAACTTGTTTTCTAAAATGTGGAGCCGGTATCCAAAACATAAAAAAAATAAAAAATCTACTTTATTTACAAAAAGCTTAAAGCTAAATTTGGTAGTTGTAGCTAAAAATATGTAAAAGATATGGTCAAAAAACTGAATATCTATACGTTTTAAATCGATATCAGTGAAACAGGAAAAGTTATCGAATATCTAAAACAAATTCGATATGCGTGCAGTATTCACAGACCATCGTGCAAAATTTTAAGTCTCTAGCTCTTATATGTTCTGAGATCGACGCATTCATACATACGGACAGACGGACAGACGGACGGACGGACAGACGGACAGACGGACAGACAGACGGACAAGGCCAAATCGACTCAGCTCTTCGCCCTGATCAAGAATATGTATACTTTATGGGGTCTGCCACGCCTCCTTCTGCCTGGTACATACTTTTTGCAAAACCATTATACCCTGAAATCCCATTCAGTGATGACAAGTAAATCTTCGAAAGCCGAGAATCCTATACAGTTTTTCGAAGACTAGCTCATGTTCACTTATTACGTGCTTCTGTCTCATTGTGTTAAACCTGGTCATTAACACTTCTCTTCTTTCCTGTCTACGATCTCCCGCCTACTGATCTGCCGACATCGAAGAGCCGTCATTACTCTGTCCATCAGAACAGATGTTATTGCTCGATTCTCGGTCCATGATAATGATGATGATAATATTGTTCTCTTCCTTCGTGGTGCTACTGCTGACTTCAAGTCCGTTTAGGGTTATACAGTCGTTTGAAATATAAGCGATTTCACTCAGCAAAACTATGCGACTGACATGTTTCTGTGGGCGTTTTTATATTCAGTCAGAAGTTCTTTCCTGGAGCATTAAGACATTGAGCGCTAAAACAAAACTCAAGAAAATGATTGCTAATATCATAGAACAAATCGAGGATTTTTTTAGAAGAGTTCAAAGACATTGTCTCCTCTACTGATGTTGTAGTCTTAATCTCAGCCCGAGATTTTTGCACGGCAATATGAAATGCATTTAAGTTATTGTGAGTGCCTCTACAAAGATATTGCGGAGAGACCAAACACATGTGAATGCCACTTTACACTCAACCAAATTCAGAGGGTAATTTGATCGACACTACCCTTTACAAGTACATATCACTTAAATTACGAATGCTTACAAAAAAATACATGTGTATATAAAACAGAAAACCAATAAAGAATTCGGTTTTTTTCTGTAGCGACGTTGCCTCTCTAAAACATACTCACGCATTGTATAATATCTATGTGTCTATGTATGAATTTATGTATGTGTGTATGTATATGAAATACAAATTCCGTGAAACACCCCTCTAAGCAAAACCACCTCTTTATCCATAAAAAAAAACAGAATCACATGTCCAGCACATACAGCTATTACGACATTGCCATTGATATTTAATGTATAAGTCAACAACTAACACCATAGCAACTAAGTAGCATATGTAACCAATGCTGATGCGCCAAATTGTGAGTTTAGTGCTCTTCACTTTGCACGATAAGCAGCGGTAATCTGACACTTCTTATGCTGAACTGCTGTGTCGCTTAGAACGCTTGGTTTAACTTTAGGGTAGACTTATGTTTTGCCTTTGTCTTTAGCTTTAGTTTGATTTATAATAAAGAAGGCGCATCTTGTCTGAATCTTACTCCGGCACAAAGCCGTTAAAATCTATCATTTATTAAAATACATTGCTGAGCCACAATTCCAGTGACCACCAAAGAGGACGAAGTCAAGTCCTCCACCGTAATCTACCTAAACAGTGATCTCCCACATTCGGAGGAGTCGGCGCTGGAACATCGAGGGACGAAAGGACCTAAATATAACTGGCGCCCCATAACAGGATTAACACCCAATCAGTTTTAAGTAGTTAAAACAAAAACATGTAAGTTTGACAAGTAAACTCAAGCAAAAAAAAACTCTAAAAAAAGAAGAGAAAATAAAGTAAAAAGAGTACTGCATACTTTGACCAAAATAAAAAAAAAAAAAAAAATGTTTTTGCATACTTTTCCCGAATAAAAATATTGCTGCATACCTTTACCAAACTAAAAATATTATTGCATACTTTAACCAAGTTTAAAATTTTTTTGCATACCTTTAATCATTTAAATATTATTATACTCTTGTTTATTGACATTGTACTGCGTAAGATACTGGGGCTAAATTATACCCCATTGTAGTAAACAGTCAGTAACATTGCATTCCACTCTGTTCCCTACATCCAAAGCTGCCGATCAGTCGGGCTCGGCAAAAGTATATTCGTATAGGCGTGGCGTTAGCCAATGAGTTTGGTGAACGCTTATAGAAAGATAAAAATAGAATGCGAAAGTGAGGATAGTCTGGAAGAAGATCAGGTTGGTTGGAGTTTAGAACACCAATTAAGCAACACCATGGACCCCTCTCAAATTTTAGCTGTCGTTGACAATGCCGTCAGACAGGCACTGGCACAACAGCAAGCCCAGATGCAGTCCCACATAATCTCGCTAACCGAGCGAGTGCAGGGTCTACAGGTGCAAACACCACAGATTGTCACATACAAAAAAGTGTCAGTTATCCCAGGTGTCAAATGCGATATACCACTATATATATAAAAAAATAAATATAAAGTCAGTGCCAGAATTTTGTGGTGCACAATACCAATATGTTGCCTGGAGACAGGCAGCAATAAATGCTTACGAACTGTTCAAGCCGTTCGACAGCAGCAGCTCGCACTACCAAGCAGTAGCCATTATTAGGAACAGGGTCACAGGACCAGCTGGAGCCTTGCTTGTGTCCTATAATACGGTGGTAAATTTTGATGCCATTCTGGCTAGAATAGACTGCACCTACTCCGACCAAACATCTTTGCGCTTACTGAGGCAAAACCTAGACATGGTCAGGCAAGGCGACATGACCCTCATGTAGTACTATGACGAAGTGAAAAAAGATTGACTCTAGTGACTAACAAAGTTGTAATGTCGCACGAATAAGAACACGCAGATTTGCTCAACGCTGAAGTTAGGGCCGACGCCTTGCATACCTTTATTTCGGGCCTGAGAAAACAACTCAGAGCTATTGTATTCCCGGCGCAACCCAAAGACTTGCCAAAACCCAAAAACATCTACAGTGTTAGATCCTTCCTAGGTCTGGCAAGCTACTACAGAGTCTTTATAAAGGACTTTGCAGCCATAGCTCGGCCAATTTCCCACTTTCCTGCTACGCAGTTTCGGTTGTGAAAAAATGTTGTGCAGGACATAACCGATAAAAGTGAACAACGGGAAATCGTCACTACTGAGCACAATAGGGCGCACAGAGCAGCTCAAGAAAATGTCAATCAAGTTCTTCGCGACTACTATTTTCCAAACATGAGCATCCTAACCAAAGAATTAGTTGCAAACTGCAGGGTTTGCAGCCAAGCAAAGGATGACAGGCATCCCAAAAAACAACAACTCGGCGAAACGCCCATTCCATGCTATACTGGCGAGATGTTACACAGACATTTTTGCAACCGACAAGACACAATTCCTAACTTGCATAGACAAGTTCTCCAAATACGCCTTGGTACAGCCGTTAAAGTTCAGAACTATCGTCGATATAAAAGGCCCCTTGTTGCAAATTGTAAATATGTTTCCTAACATTAAAACAATATATTGCGACAATGAAGCCGCATTCTACTCAGAGACCATCACATCCATGTTGAAAAACCAATACGACATTAGCATTGTAAACGCACCTCCGCTTCATAGTTCGTCCAATGGCCAAGTGGAACGGTTTCACAGTACCTTAGCTAAGACCGCAAGATATCTAAAAATAGACAAAAAATCAAAGACACAATTGAACTAATCCTGAGAGAATACAATAAAACTCTACATTCGGTCACTCGTGAAAAACCAATCGAGATTCTCCACTCAGGGTCTAACGAGCGCCGTTCAGATATTGGTGCTAGACTGGCCAAAGCCCAACAAGACACCATGGAGCGATGTAACGCAACCAGACAAAACCGCGTATTCGAAGTAGGAGAAGAAGTATTCCTCAAAAACAACAAGAGGTTAGGAAATAAGTTAACACCTCTTTGCACTGGGCAGAAAATACAAACTGACCTGGGAACGTTTGTCTTAGTTAAGGGGAGGGTGGTCCACAAGGACAACCTAAAATGTTTTACCTTTTTATGGAGTTAGAAGTTAAGACCATCGTGACGCTCATCATCCTAGCAGTAGCAAATGCTAGGGTCACCGACTTCTCGCATGCCAACTACATCCCAGTAATAAACGGTGAAGTACTGGTATTCGAACAACGTGACTTCTTGAGGCACACCAGCAATCTCTCAGAATTCGTTAGCATGATAGAAGAAACAGAAAAATTGTCCGATTCCTTCCCACAATCACATATGCGTAAGCAGTTAGATGTTGATTCAGACCACATAAGAACACTGTTGTCCGTCCTTAAGGTAAACCACAGAATGGCGATGAGCTTAGATTTTCTAGGAACAGCATTGAAAGTAGTGGCGGGCACTCCAGATGCCTCTGATTTCCTGAAAATCAGGGTAACGGAAGCCCAGCTAATGGAGTCAAATTCCAGGCAGATAGCTATAAACTCCGAAACCCAAAACCGGATAAACAAATTGACAGATACCATAAATCAAATAATAAAATCCCGAAAAAAACAATTTGGCTGACACCCCACACCTATACGAAGTGCTTTTAGCTAGGAACAGAATGCTACCCATTGAGATCCAAAATTTGACCCTCACAATAATCTTGGCAAAGTCTAATATAGTAAACCCCACAAACCTCAATCATGCAGACTTGATTTCACTTGTCAAACAGGACACTACAATAGTTAGCTTGATAGAAGCCTCAAAAATTAGGGTCCTACGGTCCGATGACATAATCCATATTCTAATAGGCTTCCCAAAAGTTGAAGCCGGATGTAAGAATGTTACCATTTACCCTGTATCTCACCATCATACCATTCTACGTCTCGATGAAAACACACTGGCCGAATGCGGAAAGGACACCTTTGCAGTCACCGACTGCATCCAGACCATGCACAACAACTTTTGCGAACGGTCACGTCGCGAAACCTGTGCGAGTTCGCTCCACGCGGGAAGTGCTGTGTCGCATAGAACGCTGAGTCAGCGTGCTGACTGCAGCTTGGTGGCGTGATGCATTTAACTTTAGGGTAGACTTATGTTTTGCCTTTGTCTGTAGCTTTAGTTTGATTTATAATAAAGAAGGCACACATTGTCTGAATCTTACTCCGGCACACAGCCGTTAAGATCTATCATTTATTAAAATACATTGCTGAGCCACAAGGCCAGTGACCACCAAAGGGGACGAAGTCAAGTCCTCCACCGTAATCTACCTAAACAGTGATCTCCCACATTCGGAGGAGTCGTCGCTGCAACATAGAGGGACGAAATGACCTAAATATAACTTATACGTATATATGTATGTATGTATGTATGTTTGTATGTATGCATTGATGTTTACTAAATATGCCGTTCCAACACAAACACACTCACACACCCTCTCCCCGGCAAGATTGATAAAGATCAAGCAACCCAACCAACCCAAAAAAATATACATACATATGTATGTATATACCTGCTACAAAACCCGAAACCAACACAAAACAAAAATATACACACATATATGTATGTACTAAATATATACAACGATCAACCCAAATTTGTTTATTATGCTGTAGCGACCTGACAGGGATTCATTCACACATCCAAGAATTTTATGCACCACTCAAAAAACAATAAATATCTCTTCCTGTTTACTTAATGTCACCCCAACATACAATCCCCTCTAATCATACCCTCTCTACCATCACTCTAAAAAATGTACTCCAATATTATTTATAAATATGACGCCCCACCACCCCCCTATAAACATACCCCTCTCTACCATCACTTTAAGAAGTGTAACCGAAAAACAAACCATAAAAAACCCATTAAAAACCAATTCCAAAAAAAAAACCCATAAATCATGCACATAAAGATCCAGAACACACATTTCCTATCTACTCAGGAGCAAACACAAAAAAAAAAGATAACTCTTTACCTTGCGCTAAGAATGAAGAAAACTGGCGACATTGTAGAGCAATTCAAAATGAGCATAGAAGCGAATATTCGATATCTACCCATATGTATTGTGAGGAGCAAGATAATGGGCCAAGAAGTATATATATATAGTTAGGCATATATATATAAGGGCCCAGCTCGTCACATCAAACTCTTTAACGGTTGATATAAACACCGTAACGACATAGACACACAGGAGTGGCTCTCTGTCGCACGCAACTATTCAGCAATGGGCTCGCGTCGCACACACAGGCAGAAGGTTAGCCGAAGTGCCGCTCGCGTCTGCGCAGCGATAGCCGATACAGTCGCGCATACGCCAGACAAACGACGGCGGTAAACTCATGAAGTGTATAAGATAAGGTGTTATTTACATATGATCCAGTAATATTGTTGCACTCCAAACGGATGGCATTCACCTTTAAAATGCTCACTGGCAGAGTGGAGCTGTAAATAGTATCCGCTAATAGAACTTGACTACTACTGTAGCCAAGCATTTGGCCAATCGAACGCTCTTTAGAATAAGAACGCTCTTAAGAATATCGGTAGATCATTACTAAAAATGTCTACTCGTAGTGTATTGTTATTGCTTTCAATGCCTAATTTTGAATCGGATGACAAAATCGCTCTCGCCAGAATTTCTTAATGTATATAATCACTAATATCACTGGGTTCATATGAACCCACTGGTATTTCAATTACATGAACGCTAATATGAAAAAAAATAAGTTTTTTCATCAATGCTCGGTATCTTGTTGTACGTATGAAAATCAACTAAAGTACACTAATATTCAACATCTAATTCTATGGGCGGGCAATAATTTGCTTCTAATACTAAAGAGTTGCCGGTTAAAGTTATTGTTGTTGACATTTCGAAAGTCAATTGAAGAGTATATACCTAATTCATATTATTCAATTCAACTCTTTTACAGAAGTACAGTAGTAGTACAGTAGTACTACTCAGCATCTGTCAAAAAACTTATAAAGCAGCTTCCCAATAAGCCTCTCTCAAATATTGATATTTTCAAAATCGCTCGTAAGAAGGTAAAGATCGATGGCTAACTGAATGTGGAGTTATAAATTTAGATTCATCAAACTGAGGAAGCACTTACTGGGTAGCTTAAACTAAAAATGCTGATAGAATTATTTCGACATATAAAAGGGAGAGGCAGCTGACAATATACGTGAGAGTGCAAACAAACGCAAAGTGCCCAGGACAAAAGCGACCTACGAAGGACATTAAAGGGCACCCAAGGACATCGAGGGATACGCAAGGACATCAAGGGACCTGAAAGGATCATACAGGACATCACGCCCAAGAGTCCCTTCAGCAACTACCGCCATCAAGACAGGACATTGGTGGACAGAATTCCCAGAATAGGCAGCTTTTAGCAAATCTTGGAGTGTGTGAGTGCTAGTTACAGGGTAGCCGTGAGGACTCAGAGTGAGTACACTGTCGTTTGCGAATGCGTAGGAGTGCTCGAAGGTAAGCCAGCGAGTAGGAGAGCCTGTATGGAATCCGTGCGGAGCGACGGAGTATACAGCAGCGAATCCTGGCGATCAGCCTAGCGAACCCAGAGCGAATCCTTTACGCGCAAGACAGACGTATCACACTCGGAAGGCCGGAGTGCCTTCGAAGACAGCGAATCACACAGCCAAGTGTGCCCATAGGAGGCGAGTCCTTGCGGATAGCAGGAGTACCTCAGGCAGGATACAAAATTGTGAAATTACATGAACATAAGCACCCCGAAGTGCAAAATATATTGCTTAAACTTGAAAACATAAAAGACTTATTATTATCGCCTGGTCCCTACAAGTATAAATATTGTTAGCACGAACACACAGTCGACTGAAACTCAGCCCGGCTGGAACTCGTAAAAACGAAGGTTCGTTACAACTGGCGCCCAACTTGGGGCCCTTGCGATAATAAGAAAAATAAGTGAAAAACATAGAAAGCGATAGAAAATGGTGCGAGCGTGGGTATATAACCTAAAAAAAGAGGATGTGCTACGATATGGCGGCTAGTTTGGCGTAAGGCTGTCAGGTACACTCTACGCGATGCGGAGACAGTTCGGCGAGTGGGTAACGGCAAATGAAGGACGAATCCCATACTCGCTCCGGATTGCCGAACTTGCCAACCTCCATGGCCGAATCTCACCTGCTAGAGAGGAAGTGCCAACCGTAGCAGTAGAGGAAGACAGCGAGGAGATTGACGGAGTGGACAACTTAGCGAGACTCAGCATACCATCGACGAGTGCGGCCACGCGCATACAGGAGCGGCAACCGAGACACTGGGGAGCCACCTCGACTCCACAGCCTGAGGCGAGGGTACGGGGAGCGATGCCACCGGCACCCGAATACCCTAAGGTGGCTGATCAGGTGCGAGAGTGGGGCTTCCGGTTCGATGGAACAACGAATGGTCGGCGGAAACATACGGCCTAGAACTGGACCTATGCTATGCCAGAGCTGCTTAAAGGTATGGCATTGAAATGGTATATAGCCAACAATAGGCATTGGACGTCATGGTCGACCTTCGTCGCAAATTTTCAGGAGTATTTCTTACCACGAGATTACATCGAAAATTTTAAAGACGAAGTGACGCGGAGACGACAGGCCATGGGAGAGCCGTTTAAGATACATATGGTGCAGATGCAGACGTTAATGCGCCCACTACGTTACGCAGCCTCCCCGACCTACGAGCATACGCTCGGCCGTACCAGTTCCGCAGTCTGACAGAACTGATGCTGCTCGCCGATAAGTTTGAAGAGCTCGAAAAGGACAGAGAAAAGCTGCTTCAGCGCAATCAGCCAGAGAGAGCAAGTTTCAGGGCCATGAACGACGCTGGGAGTGATAGCATGGGAGACACACACCACACCACACACCACCACCCCAGCCAGGAGACGGAAACGACAAGCCCCAGGCCAGCGACGACTTAGTGCTGGGCTGGGACTTCTTGGTCAGCATGGGCATTACAGTGGAGTGCGCCGGGAGATTGCGCCGAGTAGCCCACGACATGGCGCACAGCTGGAGGATAGATTGTCGGTGGCAGTCGGCAACACAAGCACGGCGACCCAGGGGGTGGAAAAGGTGCCAGGAGAGCCACTCCACGAGGATGCGGAAGTGGAGGCATTCCTCAAGAGAGAATTGGCAGCCTTCGACCACATCAAGGGAACCTCGAAGATCACCGAGCATCGGATCACAATGCATGACAACCGACCCATCAAGCAGAGGTATTTCCCAAAGAATCCCAAGATGCAGGCCGAGATCAACGCAAAGGTAGATGAGCTGCTGGCAAAAGGCTGAATTGAGCCTTCAAAGAGTCCACATAGCGCACCAATAGTCATGGTCAAGAAGAAGACTGGGAAATGGCGGCTATGTGTGGATTTCCGTCAGCTCAACGCAAGATCAGTAAAAGATGCCTACCCGTTGCCGCGGGTGCATCATATTCCGGAGCAATTGCGTGAGGCACGATTCATAACAAGCTTGGACCTAAAGGACGGGTACTGGCAGATTCCCATGGAGAAATCCAGCCGGCCACAGACGGCATTTACAGTTCCAGGAAAGGGACTGTTTCAATGGAAAACGATGCCATTTGGACTTCATT
The DNA here is from genome assembly GCA_035045545.1 of Drosophila gaucha. NCBI lineage: Eukaryota > Metazoa > Arthropoda > Insecta > Diptera > Drosophilidae > Drosophila > Drosophila gaucha. The sequence continues at coordinate 46,442 of JAWNOY010000072.1, read as the reverse complement.
CGGCCCCAGCAAGATTCCAGAGAGCACTGGATCGCGTGACCAGCGGGGGCAACGAGACGCCCGAAGGATGGGCGACGCCGCAGTCTGATGACGAAGGATAGCACCAGCAGCCGACGCAGCATCAGCAGCAGCCGACGCAGCATCAGCAGCAGCCGACGCAAGACGAGTGGAGTCCGATCCAGCTGCCACCGTTAAGCCGGCCGACACTACAACGGCAGCAGTCGGAACCGACGGCCGCGGGACCAGTGCGGCCCAAATTACAGAGGCAGACGACGTGGCCATGGAAGGACTTAGAGGAGGACGAGTGGCCTAGGGAGGTGGTGGAGCACCTCCAACGGACGAGAACCCCTCAGGGCCGAACAGCGCGGATCATATGGGCAGAAGAGTGCCGATACCGTGTGCGCTTCTCACGCACGGGCCGCCGTGTACAAAAAAATATGAGGAGAGGAAGGGGAAGGAGAGAAAAAGAAAGAGAATAGATTAAAAAATTGAAAAGGAATATACTTCATGTACTCACTGCGGGATGAAAGAAGCTTGGCGGAGAAGCTGAAAAATAGAAAAGAGAAAAAGGGGTAATATTTTTCACACGGAGTGAATAATATGGAACCAGGCTTACCTTTTTCTTTCACACAAACGTGGTGACGCAAAACAGCAGATCATAACAACAGAGGATTGCTGGATCACGTTTAACAACACTAAGTTCCGTTAACAGCAGACGCAGTAATGCTGTTAACAGAACGCAAAGGTGAGCCTAGCGCCGAAATACGTCACAGCACTGCTTGCCGTTTACAGCAGGCGCAGAAATGAGTCGCAGCACAGGTTGCTGTTAACAGCAGGCACAGAGATGCATCAAGGCACTGCTTGCAAACGGACGCTGGTGCGAGATGTTTACGCAAAAATTTAAAACAGGAAGGAATCGTGTTTTTCCCGAAGGAAGAGGGGAGTGTGTAATGAGACATAGATGTGTTGTTGATATCACGGATCAAGTGAGAATGAATCCGTGTCATTTTACTTAAAATTGTCTTAACCTAAAGTGCATAATAGAGTTTTGAGTTCTGTCGCTCAAAGCAGCGGCAGAACGGGAGTATATAGCATGCCATATGTATTTGTATATATGTATATATATATGTACAGATGGTAAATACTTAAGAAGTGCTTACGCTACCGTTCTCACGCTGCGGCCAGTCCGCATAAGCGACGGATCCTATTACTGCACTTATATATATTTGTTATTGTATAAACATAGCAACAAAGTGTCGTTATGTTATGAGTTGTTACTCTTACTTTAAAGTTAGGCATATGACCACTTGTTATATTGTATACTCTACAATACTGTGGACATATGCTCATTTGGCATACAACATACTACACCTCCCTTTTTTTAAAAATAACGTAATATATTGTAGTTATTTAATATAGAAATTTTTTTTATTTATTTTTTTTTTAATTTGAAATATATATATATTCTTATTTCTTTTTTTTTTTTTTTATTTTATCGTTGTATTTATTAATCCGTTTTAGCCTATCCTTATGAACTTTTTGTTCCCTATTTTTCTTATTCTTTATAATTACATTATTATTGTTCTCTATACTAATGACCTCAAATGGTCCTATGTAAGAAGATTCTAATTTATGACCTGTTTCATTCTTTAAATAAACTTGGTCTCCTATTTCTATTTTAAAATCTAATACGTTGCTATCATTTATTTCTTTTTGCTTATTTTTATTTTTCTCTAAAAGTATTCGAGCTCTCTTATACGCGTTTTCTAATCTAAACTTAACTTCTTTTGAATAATCTTCCATATTATATATAGGTTCTATAGTATTTACGCTATTAAATTGTATTGGTAAGTTGTTTTGTCTACCAAATAATAGTTCATATGGACAATAATTATGAGTTACTGATGGTGTTGTGTTAAAACAATACACGAAATACTGTAACCATACGTCCCAATCAGTTTTATCCACTGAAATATATGAACGAATGTACTAATTGAATGTCCTATGACTTCTTTCAACGGTACCTAATGTCTGGTGGTGGTGTGCTGTAGATGTTATGTTATCTATCTTTAGATATTTGCAGAAGTCAGTTATAATAGAATTTTTATATTCCGTTCCCATGTCCGTAATGAACGTCTTCATTGGACCGTACTTCAGAATAAAAGATTCGAATATAGCTTTTGCGACAGTTGTTGCACTCTTATTTGCAACAGGAATTGCTACTAAATACTTCGTCAAATCACATATTAAATTGATTGCATATTCATTCCCATTTTCCGTACCTTATGTCTGGTGGTGGTGTGCTGTAGATGTTATGTTATCTATGTTTAGATATTTGCACAAGTCAGTTATAATAGAATTTTTATATTCCGTTCCCATGTCCGTAATGAACGTCTTCACTGGATCGTACTTCAGAAAAAAAGATTCGAATATGGCTTTTGCGACAGTTGTTGCACTCTTATTTGCAACAGGAATTGCTACTAAATACTTCGTCAAATCACATATTAAAGTGATTGCATATTCATTCCTATTTTCCGAACGTGGTAGTGGACCAATTGTGTCTACTATCACTCTGTCAAAAGCATATTGTGGAGTTTCAGTTATTATCATAGGTGATCTTGTGTGTTTTGTCGTTTTCGACGTCAGGCATTTTGGACATTTATTAATGTACTCTTTTACATGTTTAGTCATGTTTTTCCAATAATATTGTCTCTTTATTTTTGCAAATGTTTTATTAATACCTGTATAACCTCCTTGAATTGGATCGTCATGGAATGTAGACAATATAGCTTCTTTTTCTTCATCGTCTTGGATGAGGGTCACCGGCTTGAGTAGCGCTACTCTTAATGATTTTAAGTTTTTATTGCCCATGTTTTTGAAAGTATCTATTGAAATTGATTCAAAGATCTTTTCGCTCGGTGCCACTTTTAGCTGGCTGATTTTAGATACACCGGCTTGCCATTCAAGCCTTTGAAAAAACTGACCTAAGTCGAGAATTCCATTGGAGTATAAATCGCTAACATTAATTCTTGCAACAACTGTTTTTCCATGTTTCACTAGACATGTGGAATCTGTTATTCGCAAGGTCACTACTTTTCGTACCTCGTCATTTGTGATGACTTCGTATACGTTGGGCTTAGAAGCTTTTTCAAGACTTTGATTTGGCAATAGTTCTTGTTAATTTTCTGCGCAGAAATTGTTTTGTCTACTTTGGTGCCTGGTAGTGATTTTCAGGACTTTTCTATTCAAGTCAATTAAGTCGGATATTGTTATCCTTGAAAGTGCGTCTGCCACGAAATTATCTTTACCTCTCAGATACTCTACTGTAAAATCATAGTCTTCTAATTCGAGTCGCATTCGTGTTAATTTAGAGCTTGGATTTACCATAGAAAATAAATATGTTAAAGGTCTGTGATCAGTTTTAACTGTAAAGTGTTTGCCATATATGTATGGTCGAAAATGTGTTATTGCCCAATGTATTGCTTATAGTTCTTGTTCTGTAGTACTCTTATTGCTTTCACCTTTAGTGAATGCTCTTGATGCATATGATGCATATATGGGAGTTGGAGTCCATTATAGTTTTGAGTTAAAACTGCTCCACATGCTTGTTTGCTTGCATCTGTGATTATGCAAAATTCTTTGCTAAAATCTGGGTACTGTAATAAATTTGGTTGAACAAGTTTTTCACATTCTGCTGACCATTCAAATGGAACATTCTTTTTACATAATCTTGTTATGTGCCGTGAATATTCGGCGAAGTTTTTTATGAAACGTCTATAATAATTGCAAAAAGCAACGAATCTTCTAGCGCTGTCTGCGTCCGTAGGGACCTGATAATTATTGATAACATCAAATTTTTTATCATCAGGTAAGATTCCTTTATCTGTGTATCTGTGACCTAGAAACGTCACCTCGTGCATGAAAAATGAACATTTTTCTGGATGTAATTTAAGATTGTGTTTTCTACAAAGTTGGAAAACATCTGTTAGATTTTTAATCATATGTTGTTCAGAACAACCAATAACAATTAAATCATCCATATAAAGGAAAGCTTGTGTAGGCTCTAAGCCTGAGAATGCTATTGTCATCATTCTCTGAAATGAATTAGGCGCTATTTTTAAACCAAATGGTAGTCGCGTGAAGCGATATGAACCATTGTTTGTCGAAAAAGACGTGATATATTTTTTGAGCTTTCATCAAGCTCGATTTGGTGAAAACCTGACATTAAATCAAGGCATGAAAAATATTTGGCTCTACCAAATTGATCAAGAATATCATCAATTCTGGGGAGTGGAAATTTATCTGACAGCAATTTCTTGTTTATTTGGCGATAGTCAATTACAAGTCGCCATTTTTTCTCTTTAGAGCCCTGAAGACCTTTCTTCGGGACTAATAAAAGTGGGCTATTATAGGGTGATACAGACGGTTCAACAATATTTTGTTCAACTAACTTTCCAACGTGACGCTGGATTTCTTCTGTTTGGCTATGGGGAAATCGATAATTTTTTACATAAACTGGCTCATCATCCTTAAGTCTCAAGTTTCGCTTATAAAAGTTATTTGTTTCAAGTCCGAACACATCACTATACTCGGTGCATATTTCTTCAAGTTGTTTTTTTTCGAAAGTGATTCAAATTTTATATTATTAATGCCTACTATTTGGCATGTATCTGTGGTATTTAAGAATCGGACAAAAGTATTTTGGGCTGTTGCAATAGTGTTTGCAACATAGACACCCGGTTCAATTTCCTGATTTGGAATTTTCTTCTGCTGAAGACAATTCTATTTTGCGTCTCACTTGTGATCTTGCTGGTAGAAGTGTGGAATTAGTACTAGAACTAAATGTTATTGGAACATAGATAGGATACGTTAAGTTTTGTGGTCTAATTATAAACCAATCCTTTGAACTATTGTAATCTAATTGGCAATTAAATGTTTTTATGAAATCTAATCCTATTATTCCATCGCAGGGGATTGCGAAATCTGAATGAAGCAGATGAAATTTATACGGAATAATATATTTGTCTGTTTGTAATTCGATTGGGACTAATCCCTGTTTTGGTCGTTGCCTCGGTTGGAATTATTCCTACCTCGGTTATAACCTCGTCCACCTCTACTGTTGTTTGGGTTTAGGCCGTCATCAATAAAAGCTGCCTCCAATTGCTTCCGCAAATTGTCCATTTCGGTTGCGTACTGGGAAGCAGTTTTGCCTTTTTGTTTCATATTCAATAATTTTGCTTTTAATACGTCGGGAGATTCTTCTTTTACGTTATCTTTAAGCTTATTTATTATTCCTGATATAGTGGTTTCATCTTGTACCTTGTACAAGATTGTGCCGGTTATTTTCGACTTTATAACTTCAACCGCTGTATCTTCCTGGTCGCCTTTGGTTCTTTCTACAAGCTTCAATGCTGTTATGAACCGATTCAATGTTAACTTTTTACCATCGAATTCAGGGACTGAAGAGGAAACCTGCTTCACGTATTCCCTATCCAAGGCTACCTGGTTAGTCATTGTAACTTCAGTATTTTCTTCGAGCGTTTCGCTGTCACTATCAATATCAGTTTCTGAATTGATCATTGGTTTAGACTCATCTAGATCTTTCAACTGGTTCTCGTCGAATTCAGCTAGCAGATTTGGATATTCTGGTATTGTTATTACAATATTTCGTCTAATACCAATATTATGTTATCTTGTTTTTAAACTTTTTACAATTTTCTGACGTATATTTTTATGCTCTTGAGTTAATTTATCATTAACTTTGTTTATTATAGTTACAATGTTATTATATTGAGCTGTTAAGTATTTGTGCATGATGTACCAATGTATCTGATTTTATTGTTTTATCAGAATTGATACATTTATATGATTTTTCAAACTTGTCTTTATAATCATTTATTTTTCTCGCTAATGCATTCCATTCCATTGTTTAAAGAAAATTGAGTTTTTAGCGGTGTATTCGCAGCATCAATATAGTTTCTGTGCCTAGTATTGCATGTGTTTCGATGATAGTTTTTACTATTACATAAGGTAATGTACTTAACACAACGCCTTTTTCAGTTTTTTAACAACCGATTAATGGGCTTGCAATACCATGGAAAGTTTCTATGTATTCATTTTCGAATTCATTTATTTTAATGAATTCTCTGTGCTTTTGAAATATTTGTAATGCATTGGTTCTAAAATTGGGTTCTTTACTGTAGATGTCATTTACTATGTTCATCTTTAAATCATTTCCAAATTACCTGCTCTACTTGCGTATCTTTTCTTTATGCACTTATTGTGCAACTTATTTAATTTGGTTAGCACATTCGCTAATAAAAGAATAACGATTACTATTAGCATAACAGTTATTACTTTTAAATCTACTGATACTGTTTCAACATTATTTATGACATTTGCGGTTGAGTCCGCTACTTTCGATTCGTGGTCTAACATTGTTTCTATTTCTAATATATTATCGTTTTTAGAAATGAAATTCGAAAGCATTAAATTTTAATTTCGGATTTTTTTTCTCTATCTTTTTAAGAATATATATATATATATATTGTTTTGAATTTTTATTTATTAATATTTTTTATTTTTGTATTAAAATTTTCCTATGCTATCAACGCAGTGATCTCCTGGCTAATGTTTCGTATGGCTTTACAGGCCATACTCTATTACGAGCAACGCAATTATCGCTCAGTATTACAAACATTTTTCCGAATCTTGATTAACAAAAATATTTTCTTTTTTTGTTTACATTTTGAATTCGTTGCGCGCTCTCTGTAGCGCTATCGGTCCTCTGGTCCTTGCTCAGGCTGGTCTGGGCACCGGTGCTGGTCTTCTCACAGGCTGTTGGGGTGCCGGTGCTGGTCTTCTCACAGGCTGTTGGGGTGCCGGTGCTGGTCTTCTTGCAGCATGTGTATTTGCAGTGCGGCGATTCCAATGGTCTAGCGCAGTCCGTTGGGCATTCTTCTTCTGGATTGGTTTTTACATTTTTCTTGTGTTGTTGCTGCGTTTTGGATTCAGATTTGTTAAGAACTGGTATTTTATTTATTTTATTTGTAGAGGCTGAGCTTTTTGTTTTTTGTTCTTGCTGAATCGACTCGATGTTGTCGATTTCAGCTAGTATTTTATTGCGTGTATCCCAACTTATTGTTGTGTTGGGGGCAAATAGCAGTTTTAGGAGTTCAGCTTTTCTATTTTTTAGCCGTTTGTTAACTCCACTACGCCTCTTGGGCATTGCTCAATACCTCTACTCACTCAGTACATAAATTGCATTTGTCCACTTGATTTTTTTGGATTCCTGTATTGGAGTATTCTAGTATTTCCAGCCATGTTCCAACATGTTCGAGACACTTGTCACGGTCGCCATGTAATGAGACATAGATGTGTTGTTGATATCACGGATCGAGTGAGAATGAATCCGTGTCTCTTTATTTAAAATTGTCTTAGCCTAAAGTACATAATAGAGTTTTGAGTTCTGTCGCTCAAAGCAGCGGCAGAACGGGAGTACATAGCATGCCATATGTATTTGTATATATATATATACGTACAGATGGTACATACTTAAGAAGTGCTTACGCCAGCGTTCTCACGCTGCGGCGAGTCCGCATAAGCGACGGATCCTATTACTGCACTTATATATATTTGTTATTGTATAAACATAGCAACAAAGTGTAGTTATGTTTTGAGTTGTTACTCTTACTTTAAAGTTGGGCATATGACCACTTGTTATATTGTATACTCTACAATACTGTGGTCATATGCTCATTTGGCATACAACATACTACAAGTGTGAGGAGCAAGATAATGGGCCAAGAAGTATATATATATATTTAGGCATATATTTATATATATTTAGGTATATATATAAAGGGCCCAGCTCCTCACATCAAACTCTTTAACGGTTGATATAAACACCGTAACGACATAGACACACAGGAGTGGCTCTCTGTCGCACGCAGCTATTCAGCAATGGGCTCATGTCGCACACACAGGCAAACGGATAGCCGAAGTGCCGTTCGCATCTGAGCAGCGATAACCGATACAGTCGCGCATACGCCAGACAAACGAAGGCGGTAAACTCATGAAGTGTATAAGATAAGGTGTTATTTACACATGATCCAGCAATATTGTTGCACTCCAAACGGATGGCATTCACCTTTAAAATGCTCACTGGCAGAGTGGAGCTGTAAATAGTATCCGCTAATATAACTCGACTACTACTGTAGCCAAGCATTTGGCCAATCGAACGATCTTTATTGAAGAATATCGGTAGATCATTACTAAAAATGTCTACTCGTAGTGTATTGTTATTGCTTTCAATGACTAATTTTGAATCGAATGACAAAATCGCTCTCGACAGAATTTCTTAATGTATATAATCACTAATATCACTGGGTTCATATGAACCCACTGGTATTTCAATCACATGAGCGCTAATATGAAAAATATTAGATTTTTCATCAATGTTCGGTATCTTGTTGTACGTATGAAAATCAACTAAAGTACACTCATATTCAACATCTATTTCTATGGGCGGGCAATATTGCCTCTAATACTAAAGAGTTGCCGGTTAAAGTTATTGTTGTTGACATTTCGAAAATCAATTGAAGAGTATATATCTAATTCATATTATTCAATTCAACTCTTTTACAGAAGTACAGTAGTAGTACAGTAGTACTACTCAGCATCTGTCAAAAAACTTATAAAGCAGCTTCCCAATAAGCCTCTCTCAAATATTGATATTTTCAAAATCGCTCGTAAGAAGGTAAAGATCGATGGCTAACTGAATGTGTAGTTATAAATTTAGATTCATCAAACTGAGGAAGCACTTACTGGGTAGCTTAAACTAAAAATGCTGATAGAATTATTTCGACATATAAAGGACGTGGCAGAAATTAAAAAGATACGAGGCAGCTGAACAATATACGTGAGAGTGCAAACAAACGCAAAGTGCCCAGGACAAAAGCGACCTACGAAGGACATCAAAGGGCACCCAAGGACATCGAGGGATACGCAAGGGCATCACGGGATCTGAAAGGATCATACAGGACATCGCGCCCGAGAGTCCCTTCGGCAACTACCGCCATCAAGACAGGACATTGGTGGACAGAATTCCCAGAATAGGCAGCTTTTAGCAAATCTTTGAGTGTGTGAGTGCTAGTTACAGGGTAGCGGTGCGGACTGAGAGTGAGTACACTGTCGTTTGCGAATGCGTAGGAGTGCTCGAAGGTAAGCCAGCGAGTAGGAGAGCCTGTATGGAATCCGTGCGGAGCGACGGAGTATACAGCAGCGAATCCTGGCGATCAGCCTAGCGAACCCAGAGCGAATTCTTTACGCGCAAGACAGACATATCACAGTCGGAAGGCCGGAGTGCCTTCGAAGACAGCGAATCACACAGCCAAGTGTCCTCATAGGAGGCGAGTACTTGCGGATAGCAGGAGTACCTCAGGCAGGATACAAAAATTGTGAAATTACATGAACATAAGCACCCCGAAGTGCAAAATATATCGCTTAAACTTGAAAACATAAAGTCGACTGAAACTCAGCCCGGCTGGAACTCGTAAAAACGAAGGTTCGTTACAGTATTTATATATCCAAATGTGTTGTCAAAGGGCTCCTCACAAACTAATCAACTCTTTCAATGAATAATCAACAGTTTTAAATTCAATATATTGAATTATTTATTATTATTGACATATTTAATATATTGAATCACTGGAACACTTCCACATTAATAAATCAAAATTCATAGCCTGAGCTTCAAATAAAAATACGTCTGCAGTTTCATAATAAAAACACTACCCCTCGAACTGCATTTGCCATGCTATCAATTCTCTGGGACGGGCACCAAACTAATGAAACACCTAGAACGATGTGATAAGGCTATATAAACCCATTGGATGCTGCCTGCAGAGATCACGATATCGCCTATTCAAAAAACAAAGACCTTGCCAAGCGACATACAGTGGACGCAAAATTATCAGAGAGAGCGTGAGAGCGAGCAACGGATACAGAAGTAGAGCCGGGGAAAAGGCTGCCGCCTGGTTCGTTATAAACGCAATGAAGGTGAAAAGATCTTTTGGTATGGGGTTCAACACTCACAACAACAGCAGCAGGACCAAACGAAAGAAAAAGAATAAAGGTAACTCTTTACCTTGCGTTGGGAATGAAGAAACCTGGCGACATTAATAGTGCAATTCAAATGAGCATAAGGCGAACGGAAAGTCAATTGGCTCTAAGACTAACAAGACTGCAATACTTTTGTTCCTAGAGTCATTAGGATACCCAAGATTAGAGGCATCACACCGTTGCTGTAAAATAAGTGGAGGAAAATAGGCGACAGTCGATAGATGATGGATGGAGGCCATTGAATTAGGAAAGGGTCTTTACCTTTAGCCACATCGCAATGGCTATGGCATAACCACTACTGCAGCATCTCAGACGCTCTCAAAAAATTTCTAAAGCAGCTACCCAATAAGCCTCTCTTAAATATTGATATTTTCAAAATCGCTCGTAAGCAGGTAAAGATCGATGGCTAACTGCATGTGGAGTTATAAATTTAAATTCATCAAAGGGCACTTACTGGGTAGCTTATACTTTAAATTCTGATAGAATTATTTCGAAAGTTTTGATTGAAATTTGCAGCCACCCATAGAAGTCATACGTTATCTGGGCAGCAATGCATAATTCAACTATCAACGAGTTTAGAAATTGCAGAGCTATAATTGAGGCCACTTGTGGTTGGCGTTGTTGTCATTGCATTGATTTTCATTTATTTTAAATGTTCAAGAGCACTCTCTACATATCAACTTAGGTGTGGGTGTGTAATATATCCACGCAATGAGTTCGTTAATTGAACGTCGCAGTGTCTTGAATTTATTGATAAGTTTATCCGCACTTGAACTATTTTCCAAAATAAAAGAAGAAGACTTATCGCAAGCTGAATCCCTCTATTTTCACCATGGAAGCCGCATCGACATCTGTGACAACAACAGCGAAGGCAGCAACAAAAGCAGCAAAAGAATATTGGTCTGGTGCAGTCACAGCAGCTGTAAATGCTACAGGAGAACTTTCGGCAACAGCCGGTGGTGCTGGTAAATGGAGAGCATCATCGTCAGCTCAACATTAGTGTGGACGACAGTAAACTTGTTAATGCATTTAACTTGAAGGCCGCCAAGCCCTTATTAGGCATGTTAAAGATGCAGACATCATCAGCGGGCCACCACAAAATATGGGTCTTCTCTGCCATTGAGTAATGCCCCTAGATTGACTATCGGTATAAGAAGCTCACTAACTATTCTAAGGTTGTCTCATACAAAATTGATATATTTATATAAAATCGTTTTGCTTTTATTTATTTACAATAGCATATAAAAACGAACAAAATCGATTAAAATTTGGAAGAGAGCACACATAGTTTATGACTGTTTATGATTGAAACGCGTTATCTGGTCTGATGAGTTAAAATTTAACCATTTCTATTTTGATAGAAAGTAATACTGCTGGCGTAGACCCGTGGATCGTCTTCAAAAATAATATGTGACGTAAGCTCTAAAACATGGCATCGGAATATAATTGTTTGGAGATGCTTCACATAGTGCACATTATGCGTAATGAGGATTATTTAAATATTCTGCAAACCCATATTCCCAAATTGACCGAGCTCACCTTATCCTGAAAAAAAAAATAATCTTTTAACAAGATGGGAATTGTAATGGAATGGATTGGGAAACAACATTTTCAATTGATGGAATGTCCAGTACAGAGTCCCGACCGCAAACCATTATTCTAATCTGTTACTATATTTTACTTATTTGTTACTAATAAAATACTTAAAATAAAAACAATTTTTTGATTTGCTTATATGGTTCTTTTTTTATTGAGGACGAAAATCTGTTTCGTAAACATCCACTCACTTTTTCTTGCCACTTTATATACTCTATTGACTATAAGGAAGTGTAGTTGTGAACCCCAATTTGTTTCTTTTAAAGAAATAAAATAATATATATTTTTTATTTTATATATAGCTACGCCCATTTGGGGCGTGGCAAATAGGGTAAAACTGTATCTCCTACAGTGTTAGACGTAGAGCATCCAAATTTGACATGTGGGTTACTGTTCATGAACTTAAAATTTACGAAAAAAAAAAATAATAATAATCATAATGTAAGCCTCCGTAAAACAAATTCTAGTTGACCTAACTGGGGATTGAAGCAGGGTCTTCGCTACCACAACGCAAGTCTGTTTAACCAAATCAAAACACTTCCAAACTCAGTTTGGCACATAGCCACGCAAGAGACGCCGTGGTGTTGTGGGTAGAGTCGGTGGCATACGAAGCGCGTGACCCAGGTTCGATTCCCAGCGCTGACGCGTGATATTATCATTTAATAAAATTTTTTTTTTTTTTAGACTCTGTTCCCAAAGGGAAAAAGAGTCTATTGGATTTGTGCAATGTCCGTCTTGCTGTCTGTCCGTCTGTCTGTATGAACGCGGAGCATTTGGACACTATAGAAGCTAGAGACTTGTAATTTGGAATATATACTCGTGTGTATCCGCGTCAGATCAAGTTTGAGTATTTTTCCGATACGCCCACAGGGGGCGTGGCAAATCGGGAAATGCTATATCTATTAAGACTAAAACGCTGTTATTTTAGTCAATATTGCAGAAATGGGGTTTAGAATATATATTCGTGTACACCACGCGGACGTTTTAAGATATAGATTATATATTTACGCCCATTGTGGGCGTGGCAAATCGGATAAAACTATATCTTCTACAGCTTTGAAGCTAGAGCATCCAAATTTGGCATGTGGGTTACTGTTGACCTTCCCTTAAGTTACATCAAAAAGGTATATACCCACGCCCCCTGGGGGCGTACCAAATCGGGAATATATATATAGGTATTTGTATAAATCTTATAATATTTTGAGCGTATTAAGAGCTAGAGACTTGAAATTTGGAATACATGTGCAAGTAGATCACTCTGAATCAAAAATATATATTATAGATATTTACGCCCATTAAGGGCGTGGCAAATCGGATAAAACTGTATCTCCTACAGTTTTGGAGCTAGAGCGTCCAAATTTTGCGTGTGGGATACTGTTGACCTCCTCTTAAGATATGTCAAAAGTTATGTATCCACGTCTTCTGGGGGCGTGGCAAATCGGGAATTACTATATCTTTTACTAAAACCGTGATAATTTCGGCAATATTTACGTCAGAGAGTTGGGACTTGGAATATATATACTAGTATCCTACCTCTACCCAAAAATGTATGTTATATATAGCTACGCCCATTTGGGGCGTGGCAAATAGGGTAAAACTGTATCTCCTACAGTCTTAGACGTAGAGCATCCAAATTTGACATGTGGGTTACTGTTCATGAAATTAAAATTTACGAAAAAAAAAATAATAATAATCATAATGTAAGCCTCCGTAAAACAAATTCTAGTTGACCTAACTGGGGATTGAAGCAGGGTCTTCGCTACCACAACGCAAGTCTGTTTAACCAAATCAAAACACTTCCAAACTCAGTTTGGCACATAGCCACGCAAGAGACGCCGTGGTGTTGTGGGTAGAGTCGGTGGCATACGAAGCGCGTGACCCAGGTTCGATTCCCAGCGCTGACGCGTGATATTATCATTTCATAAAATTTTTTTTTTTTTAGACTCTGTTCCCAAAGGGAAAAAGAGTCTATTGGATTTGTGCAATGTCCGTCTTGCTGTCTGTCCGTCTGTCCGTCTGTCCGTCTGTCCGACTGTCCGTCTGTCCGTCTGTCCGTCTGTCTGTATGAACGCGCAGCATTAGGACACTATAGAAGCTAGAGACTTGTAATTTGGAATATATACTCGTGTGTAACCGCGTCAGATCAAGTTTGAGTATTTTTCCGATACGCCCACAGGGGGCGTGGCAAATCGGGAAATGCTATATCTATTAAGACTAAAACGCTGTTATTTTAGTCAATATTGCAGTCTAAGAAATGGGGTTTAGAATATATATTCGTGTACACCACGCGGACGTTTTAAGATATAGATTATATATCTACGCCCATTGTGGGCGTGGCAAATCGGATAAAACTATATCTTCTACAGCTTTGAAGCTAGAGCATCCAAATTTGGCATGTGGGTTACTGTTGACCTTCCCTTAAGTTACATCAAAAAGTTATATACCCACGCCCCCTGTGGGCGTACCAAATCGGGAATATATATATAGCGATTTGTATAAATCTTATAATATTTTGAGCGTATTAAGAGCTAGAGACTTGAAATTTGGAATACATGTGCAAGTAGATCACTCGGAATCAAAAATATATATTATAGATATTTACGCCCATTAAGGGCGTGGCAAATCGGATAAAACTGTATCTCCTACAGTTTTCGAGCTAGAGCGTCCAAATTTTGCATGTGGGATACTGTTGACCTCCTCTTAAGATAAGTCAAAAGTTATGTATCCACGTCTTCTGGGGGCGTGGCAAATCGGGAATTACTATATCTTTTACTAAAACCGTGATAATTTCGGCAATATTTCCGTCAGAGAGTTGGGACTTGGAATATATATACTAGTATCCTACCTCTACCCAAAAATGTATGTTATATATAGCTACGCCCATTTGGGGCGTGGCAAATAGGGTAAAACTGTATCTCCTACAGTGTTAGACGTAGAGCATCCAAATTTGACATGTGGGTTACTGTTCATGAACTTAAAATTTACGAAAAAAAAAAAATAATAATAATCATAATGTAAGCCTCCGTAAAACAAATTCTAGTTGACCTAACTGGGGATTGAAGCAGGGTCTTCGCTACCACAACGCAAGTCTGTTTAACCAAATCAAAACACTTCCAAACTCAGTTTGGCACATAGCCACGCAAGAGACGCCGTGGTGTTGTGGGTAGAGTGGTGGCATGCGAAGCGCGTGACCCAGGTTCGATTCCCAGCGCTGACGCGTGATATTATCATTTAATAAAATGTTTTTTTTTATTTTTTTTATAACTTGTATGTTATTTAATGGATTTGATAAAATTTTCAGCATAAATCCTTATATTTATTAAAACAAATTCTAGTTGACCTAACTGGGGCAAGTCTGTTTAACCAAATCAACACACCAAACTCAATTTGGCGTAAGAGACGCCGTGGTGTTGTGGGTAGAGTCGGTGGCATGCGAAGCGCGTGACCCAGGTTCTATTCCCATCGCTGCCGCGTGATATTATCATTTATTAAAATGTTTTTTTTTTTTTTTATTATAACTTCTATGTTACTTAATGGATTTTGATAAAACTTTCTGCATAAATCCTTATATTTTATTAAAAATACGGTTTTACCTAAAAAATTAAAAAAAATGTAAATGTGGCTTTATTTGCAACTAAACTTTTATTAAATTGATTTTGTGAAATGTGGAGCCAGTATCCAAAATATATAATAAAAACCAAAATAGTATTTTATTTTAAAAAAGCTATATGTAAAATTGTATGACTGTAGCTAAATTGATGTAAAAGACATGCTCACAAAAGGAATCTCAATAATCTCGCATTCAAACATACGGAAAGACGGACGGACGGTCTACATATTTATTGAGCCTACACACCTTTAACAGGAACAGAGTCTGACGCAGTCGGTGGCGCCCGACTGCAACGTTCTTACTTGTTTTTTTTATAACTTCTATGTTATTTAATGGATTTGATAAAATTTTCAACATAAATCCTTATATTTATTAAAACAAATTCTAGTTGACCTAACTGGGGCAAGTCTGTTTAACGAAATCAACACACCAAACTCAATTTGGCGCAAGAGACGCCGTGGTGTAGTGGGTAGAGTCGGTGGCATGCGAAGCGCGTGACCCAGGTTCTATTCCCATCGCTGCCGCGTGATATTATCATTTATTAAAATGTTTTTTTTTTTTTTTTATTATAACTTCTATGTTACTTAATGGATTTTGATAAAACTTTCTGCATAAATCCTTATATTTTATTAAAAATACGGTTTTACCTAAAAAATTAAAAAAAATGTAAATGTGGCTTTATTTGCAACTAAACTTTTATTAAATTGATTTTGTGAAATGTGGAGCCAGTATCCAAAATATATAATAAAAACCAAAATAGTATTTTATTTTAAAAAAGCTATATGTAAAATTGTATGACTGTAGCTCAATTGATGTAAAAGACATGCTCAAAAAAGGAATCTCAATAATCTCGCATTCAAACATACGGAAAGACGGACGGACGGTCTACATATTTATTGAGCCTACACACCTTTAACAGGAACAGAGTCTGACGCAGTCGGTGGCGCCCGACTGCAACGTTCTTACTTGTTTTATATTGGTGATATGCGCTATATACTATCAGAAAGGGCAGTTAATTCACCGGTCGTCTGCAATTTCACCTAAAAAGGACAACCGGAAGGTCAGCGTATTTGGCGATTTGTTCATCGCCAAACAACGAAGTTCTTGCAGAATCGTCAATGACGTGTCACCGTCCAGCTCGGCGAGCAACTCGGATTGTGGTGAGGGCTAGTGTTCGTCGACGCCCAGAGAAATCTCCGGAAGGTTGTGACCATCATCCACTCCAAGCTGGCAACAATAGCACCACCTGCAACACGAGCATTGCGATTAATAGCAACAGCAGCACCAGCATCACGATCCTGAACAAGAGGGCAAACAGTAACCGCCAGCCCGACCAGAAGTAGAGATCGATACTGCTGCCAGCCAATCAATGCCGACGCCACCAGGCTCGAGAAAACCACGCTGCAGCGGCAGGTATCGTGGCCGGCTCCAATTCAGCCCGTCTTAAACTCGCGATAACCAAAGGTTCATCCCAACACATTGCGATTCCCATGTCCTAATTTGGATTTGGATAAGGCTATGTCCAACGATGCGTAGCTGAGGCGAGAAGATCAAGGCGTCAATGCAGATGTAACATTATGCTCCAGCTTGAAGGACCAATTTTTTGTGGGGGGGTTGTAAGCTTTAGGGGTTTAGTTGGAGTGTGCAGTGGTGCGGCAATACTGCCACTGACCCTGCCGTTGGAGGGTTTCCTTTAAGTGCCATAATGTCTAACTAAACATATTCAAAATAAACTGTGACTGGACCGGGCACTAGCTTAGGAAAAGTCGCACTGTCTTTGCTAAGCAGTAAAATAAGCTATCGTGAACTCTAACGGGGCGCAATACAGATGATTCTCTTTGATGACAGAAAAGGCATTATTTTAGATTTCCGCCTTGGTTGGGGCATTTTAGCCACTTATTTAGCTTTTTTAGGTTTTCGATCTTCGATCTCCTATAATAAAGTGCAAGGAAAAGTGTTTTTAACTATAATCAGCAGTAATGGGTTGATTTACGAAGTGTTTGTGCAAAAATTACAACTTTAATACTAGGAGAAGATTACGTTAATCGATTTAATCGATTTTTTTTTATTTTTTAAAAGCAATTTTTTATAAAAAATCAAATTTATTTCTTTAATATTGCCTATACCTATGAATTATTTGTAAACATTTGATAGTTTTGACACAGCTACTAAGCTCGCAGCACCGAGCCGTCAAGAGGATTGTTCTCCCTTAGGATGCTGTGGATAAGAACGCAAGTATTCTTCAGTATTCCCCGGATTTGCACCACTGATAATTCGATGGAAATGCGATAAGGCCACTTTTAACGCTTTCCTGCTGGTGTGTTAACTTGACATCCATAACAGGAGCCGTATCCTTGAATTCTTTGGGTGATAGCAGGCTGAGGCTGAGGCCCTCTCATGTAGTAGCTTTCTTGACATTTTGTGTACATTTAATACAGCAATGCGAAGCGAGTACGTTCAAAACTCAGGTATTGGTCATCGTATGGGCTAACTTCGGTCATGCCAAAGTTTGTAATACCTTTGCAATTGTAAAGGATATAGATACAGTGTTCTCTGATTTTCCACGCCCCCAACAAGTCGATAAATATAATGTTTAGTTAATCTATTGACCAGGACAACAGTAACCTATATATCAAATTTTATAAAAATTTGGAAGATATTGAATTCTCCGATTTGCCACGCCCCAAAGAGGCGAATATATATAATTTTTCATAATTTTGTCGAAACGTTCAAGCTTTTGTTAAATTTTGGAACTCTAGGTGTAAAATTGGAGAGAATACAGTATTTTTCGATTTGGCCCGCACCTAACTGGCGTATTCTTTATCTTTTTTTCTAGGGGTGGTTGATGCGAATGTGTTTAAAGTTTGAAGTCTCTGGATTTAATACCGTACTAAATATTGGAGGATTTATGTTAAGCACTGTATAGACTTTCCCGATTTGCCTCGCCCCAAGTAGGAGTGGATATATAATTTTTTGATCAATCTGAAGGGAAGGCCACAAGTATATTACTTTCCAAATTTGGATGCTCTAGCCTCAAAACTGTAGAAGATATAGTTTTGCCCGACTTGGCATGCGTCGAAAGGGCGTAGCTATATACTCTATATCTTCTTGTTTGGGGGTTCAATTCAGGAGTATATATTCCAAATTTCTTAAGACTGATCCGGATGATTCCGAGATATACAATGCAGCTTGGAGCTTATGTGTAAAATTTCAGACCCGTAGCTTTAGTAGTCTCGGAGGAGATTGCGTTGATCCAGACAGACAGAAAGACGGGCAGACGGACATGGCTATATCAACTCAGCTCGTCTTGTTGATCAATAATATATATGGCCGGAGATGCTTCCTTCTATGCGTTGCAAACTTCTGACCAAAATGACTATACCCTTTTTGCAAGGGTATAAAAAGTACGATCATTCTAGTCGGGTGTGACTGACTAGGAGATCCCCTGAAATAAGTCCTAGGTGATGTTTTAAACAATCTAGCTTACATCTTTATCTATACGTATTACCCTCTGCGCGCACACATATATATGCACACACTAGCACGCACGCCGATTACTGCGTAGTCAATTGCGCTTGGGTAGCATTCTTGACAGCACTATGAGAAATTGATTGTTAAATAACGCTCTAAATCTACTTTCCTAATTAAATTTTCAGGACATAATATGGTTATACAAATGCATATATATGAGAAATTTTATTTTAGTTTTAGTGCCATTGGGGGCGGTAACCATAGTCTGAAATATTCATTATCTGTATTTGCATCAAAGAAACCTACATGGTGTTTGGTGTTTCTAGCTTATATGGTCTTTAAGTTATGGCTTAATTGCGAAGTTAAAATATTGATTATTATCGATAATAAGGAAATAGGATGAGTTATATAAAATATATGTAAAGTATCGAATCTCTAGCTTTTGTGGCTTACGAGATCACTGCGTTCATACGGACAGACATGGCTAGACTCAGCTCGTCATCCTGATCAAGAATATATATACTTTATGGGGTCTGCCACGCCTACTTCTGGCTGTTACATACATTGTCACAAAATTATTATACTCTGAAAAACGTTTCAATTTTTCGGCAAGAATAGCCACATCATTATTTTATTATTATATTATATTTTTTATTTTATTTATTATTGACATTGTGCATAGACAATCCGACCCTCTTATTCCCATTACGCTACGCCACTGATCTTAGGTTATCGATTTGTGGTATATCGAGCTTTAGCGACATGGCGCTCGCTGCTATAATTACGAGGTGCCAGAAAAATACTTAAAACAAGTGGACACAGATCAAGTATATATTGAATAATGTGTCACAGACGAAACTATTGATAATCCGTTCAAATCAGATTGATTAACCATGTATTTATAAAAAGTTTAGTTTATTTTTTTAGCCATTTGTCCATTTTTTGTCTCCCGTACCTGGCAACACTGGCTGTAAATCCTCTTCAAGTCGAGGATGGCGATGATGATGGTGATAAATACATTAGAATTGTCGCAACCTCAAATGCATACGAATTGCAACGTTCTATCCACGTAAATTTATCAGATCACCGTCCTGATTTTTTCTACCCTTAGTGTGTGTATCTCTCGAGTGTTTCCGAGTAAATAAATTAGGTTATGAGATATTTCAGTTTTTATAGATTGGCGAAACGTTGAGCGCAAACTCATGAAGTGTATGAGATAAGGTAATGTTTACATATTATCCTGTTATAATTTTGCTCTAGAAACGGATGGCATTCACCGTTTAAATGGTTACTGGCAGAATGGAGTCGTTACTAGTACCCGCTAATAGAACTTCACTATTACTGTAGCTGAGCATGAAATTTTAAGATAAAGGTCATCCTATGGATAACATTGTTAGCATAATCATCTTGGAAATAGAATCATCTATTTACTTCGACTGCTCTTATCGTATTTCATTAAATATGACATACAATTATTGTTAAGTACACCCACAGACGTCGCCCTATTGATGGACGGACTGATTGAGGGCTCAACATTAAGCAAGCTATCATTCTGTAATACATATTGAAGTCACACCAACGAATCGTGTGCGATCAATTTTAATTCCATTGATCTAGTATCGTATATCATCAAAAATATGAAATGCCATTATTTTTAAGTACACCCGCATGTAAGGTAATTTGAACTTCATCATTAGAACTGAAGGATTGATAATAAGGCGCATAAGTGTGATATTGTTTGTTAGTTATGCTATCATCAGCATAAATCCTCTCACGAACATTTAATGTTCACTGCAGCGCTTCTAATCGATCTGTCTGCTATTATTGAATTCCAAGCGTTTTTGTTATAAATTATCATTGTCGCAACCATTCCAAGCAAATTGGTCGGATCACCGTAATGATCTACTATTTCTACGCTCAATATGTGTATTATAGCGTGGAGAAACGTTGAGCGCAAACTCATGAAGTGTATGATATAAGTTATTGTTTACCTATGATACTGTAATAAAGTTTTACTCTAACCGGATGACATTCACCTTTAAAATGATCACCGGCAGAATGGGCCTGTTACTAGTACCCGTCAATAGAACTTGACTACTACAGTAGACGAGCATTTAGCCAATCGAACGGTCTTTATTGAAGAATATCGGTAGATCACTACTAAAAATGTCTACTAGTAGTGCATTGTTATCACTTTCAATGGTGACAAAATCGTTCTCGCCAGAATTTCTTCATGTATATAATCACTAATACCGGTGACTTTAAATAAACCCACTAGTACTTCAATGCATTGCTCGCCAATATGAAATACATTTTTTTTGTATCGATTTGTATCGTTCGCTTTACTGTGAAAATCAACCAACGAACACTCATATTCAACATCTAATTCTATGGGCGGGCAATAATTTGCTTCTAATACTAAAGAGTTGCCGGTTAAAGTTATTGTTGTTGACATTTCGAAAGTCAATTGAAGAGTATATATCTAATTCATATTATTCAATTTAACTCTTTTACAGAAGTACAGTAGTAGTACAGTAGTACTACTCAGCATCTGTCAAAAAACTTCTAAAGCAGCTTCCCAATAAGCCTCTCTCAAATATTGATATTTTCAAAATCGCTCGTAAGAAGGTAAAGATCGATGGCTAACTGAATGTGGAGTTATAAATTTAGATTCATCAAACTGAGGAAGCACTTACTGGGTAGCTTAAACTAAAAATGCTGATAGAATTATTTCGACATATAAAAGGGAGAGGCAGCTGACGCCGAAGAGAATTTAACAAGATACGAGTGCAAGTGAACAATATACGTGAGAGTGCAAACAAACGCAAAGTGCCCAGGAGAAAAGCGACCTACGAAGGACATCAAAGGGCACCCAAGGACATCGAGGGATACGCAAGGACATCACGGGATCTGAAAGGATCATACAGGACATCGCGCCCAAGAGTCCCTTCGGCAACTACCGCCATCAAGACAGGACATTGGTGGACAGAATTCCCAGAATAGGCAGCTTTTAGCAAATCTTAGAAGTTGTGTGTGCTAGTTACAGGGTAGCGGTGCGGACTGAGAGTGAGTACACTGTCGTTTGCGAATGCGTAGGAGTGCTCGAAGGTAAGCCAGCGAGTAGGAGAGCCTGTATAGAATCCGTGCGGAGCGACGGAGTATACAGCAGCGAATCCTGGCGATCAGCCTAGCGAACCCAGAGCGAATTCTTTACGCGCAAGACAGACGTATCACAGTCGGAAGGCCGGAGTGCCTTCGAAGACAGCGAATCACACAGCCAAGTATCCCCATAGGAGGCGATACTTGCGGATAGCAGGAGTATCTCAGGCAGGATACAAAATTGTGAAATTACATCAACATAAGCACCCCGAGGTGTAAAATATATTGCTTAAACTTTAAAACATAAAAGACTTATTATTATCGCCAGGTGCCCAAAAATATAAATATTGTTGGCACGAACACACAGTCGACTGAAACTCAGCCCGGCTGGAACTCGTAAAAACGAAAGTTCGTTACAGTATTTATATATCCAAATGTGTTGTCAAACGGATCCTCACAAACTAATCAACTCATGCAATGAAAAATCAACAGTTTTAAATTCAATATATTGAATTATCTATTATTATTGACATATTTAATATATTAAATCACTGGAACACTTCCACATTAATAAATCAAAATTCATAGACTGAGCTTCAAATAAAAATACGTCTCCAGTTTCATAATAAAATCACTACCCCTCGAACTGCATTTGCCTGGCTATCAATTCACTGGGACGGGCACCAAACTAATGATAGGGCTATATAAACCCATTGGATGCTGCCTGCAGAGATCACAATATCGCCTATTCACAAAACAAAGACCTTGCCAAGCGACATACAGTGGACGCAAAATTATCAGAGAGAGCGTGAGAGCGAGCAACGGATACAGAAGTAGAGCCGGGGAAAAGGCTGCCGCAGGGCAGGCAACACAAAGTCCAACTGAGAGAGCGAACAAGTTGGCAGAGGTGTTCCAGGTTGTGAGGCGCAGCTTGGAGAGAGCTGCACAGGATCAGGCGAGACACTACAACCTACGGCGGCGGCCATGGAAACCGGCCATTGGGGAACAGGTGTGGGCAAAGGAGCGACACCTATCCAATGCTGCAGACGCTTCGCAGCCAAACTAGCACCAAGGCTGCAAGATGCCTCAACGAAAATGCAAGTTGCGGAAGAAGAGGGCAACGAACTGCCGAATGCAGCGTCACGGTTAAGCGTGCGCAGCAACAAGTGCACGCAACCATACGCATACAATCGCATGCAGTAGGCAATAGACAAAACGGGCAACAACAAATACACACACCTATACGCGCGAAATTGCAGAGAAAAAAGCGCATCCAAAACGAACAAAAACAAATGCACGCACCTATACGCGTGCAAATGCATGCAGTAGACGATAGCCGAAATAGACAACAACAAATGCTCGCACCTATACGCGTGCAATTGCATACAGTAGGCTATAGCCGAAAGGGCAAAAACAAAAGGCAAGGGATAAAAGGAAACCGACAAAATCGGCGCGCATTTCAAGAGCGGATTCAGCAATAAGGCGAGGATGCCAGAAGAGTGCGACCGAGAAAGGGAGAACGCGAAGGAACCGCTAAACGCCACCTACGCACAACACTCTCGGCCGACGGGAATAAAAAGGGGCCGCTGCCACGAGCTCGGCCTATTCAACAAAGAGATGGAGTGTAACAAGGCAGAGAAAACATCAGTACAACAAGCAGCAGCCGGCACCCCAAACTACGGCGTCGGTAAGGTTCACCCGGCCGATCCTCGCCTGTTGGCCAGCGATTTTGCTGGAGCTGCAGGCGGACGAGGAGAAGGGCGGGTAACCAAACCGGCGTCGAAACTTCGGGCACGTCGGCACGCTGTACGTTGACCACCCGTGCGCCTCCCGTTCCACCCAAGGAAAACGGTGAGGAGGCTGAGGCGACACCCGGCCTACGTGAGGCATGGACATCGTCGGAGATGGAGGGAACACCGCCATAACCGGGATCCTGGACACCGGCAAGCTCAGTGAGCAGCGGGGGCAACGAGACGCTCGAAGGATGGGCGACGCCGCAGTCTGATGACGAAGGATGGGCGAGGCCAGACTCTCCATATATGCCGGACAGTGCGACAAGCAAAGGATGGGCGACGCCACAGTCCGAGGATATGGGCACCGGCAGCCACGCCATACGTGCCAGATTGGGAAGCGGACGGACCCTGCATAAAAAACGGCAGATACTCGCCGCTATCCACGTGGGAGCCGGCACGGCCTCCCACGCCCTATCGTACCGAAGCGGCGGAACCGGAGCCACCGACGGTCGCGTGGCGACAAAGGTCGAGCATGCGGGATGGTTTTCTGTGCCACGAACTGCAAGTAGAGGTATGTTGGCGAGAGGCGGTTCAATGGCCAACAGGTCTCTCGCTGGAGTAGCAGCCGACGCAGCTTCAGCAGCCGACTCAGCAGCCGACTCAGCAGCAGCAGCAGCAGCCGACGCATCAACAGCATCTGCCGACACCGCAAGAGCAGCAGCATCAAGCGACGCAGCAGCAGCATCAAGCGACGCAGCAGCAGCAGCAACAGCAGCCGACGCAGCTTCAGCAGAAGCCGACGCAGCTTCAGAAGCAGCCGACGCAAGACGTGTGGAGTCCGATCCAGCTGCCACCGTTAAGCCGGCCGACACTACAACGGCAGCAGTCGGAACCGACGGCCCCGGGACCAGTGCGGCCCAAATTACAGATGCAGACGTCGTGGCCAGAAGACGGGCCGACAGAAGACGGGCCGACAGAAGACGGGCCGACAGGGGCATGGAAGGAGATAGAGGAGGACGAGTGGCCTAGGAAGGTGGTGGAGCACCTCCAACGGACGAGAGCCCCTCAGGGCCGAACAGCGCGGATCATATGGGTAGACGAGTGCCGATACCGCGTGCGCTTCTCACGCACGGGCCGCCGTGTGTACAAAAAAAATATGAGGAGAGGAAGGGGAAGGAGAGAAAAAGAAAGAGAATAGATTAAAAAATTTAAAAGGAATATACTTCATGTAAAAAAAAAGAAGAAAAAGGGGTAATATTTTTCACACGGAGTGAATAATATGGAACCAGGTTTACCTTTTTCTTTCACACAAACGTGGTGACTCAAAACAGCTGATCATAACAACACAGGATCGCTGGATCACGTTTAACAACACTAAGTGCGCTTAACAGCAGACGCAGTAATGCTGTTAACAGATCGCAAAGGTGAGCCGAGCGCCGAAATACGTCACAGCACTGCTTTGCCTTTACAGCAGGCACAGAGATGCATCACGGCACTGCTTGCAAACGGACGCTGGTGTGAGATGTCGGCGCGAAAATTTAAAACACGAAGGAATCGTGTTTTTCCCGAAGAAAGAGGGGAGTGTGAGGAGCAAGATAATGGGCCAAGAAGTATATATATATATTTAGGCATATATATATAAAGGGCCCAGCTCCTCACATCAAACTCTTTAACGATTGATATAAACACCGCAACGACATAGACACACAGGAGTGGCTCTCTGAGGCACGCAGCTATTCAGCAATGGGCTCGTGTCGCACACACAGGCAAACGGTTAGCCGAAGTGCCGTTCGCGTCTGAGCAGCCATAACCGATACAGTCGCGCATACGCCAGACAAACGAAGGCGCAAAGATAACGGGGCTTCTATCGGCACGTCAATTGGCTCTAAGACTAACAAGACTGCTATAATTGTTCCTAGAGTCATTAGGATACCCAAGAATAGAGGCATCACACCGTTGCTGTAAAATAACTGGAGGAAAATAGGCGACAGTCGATAGATGATGGATGGAGGCCATTAATTAGGAAAGGGTATTTACCTTTAGCCACATCGCAATGGCTATGGCATAACCACTACTGCAGCATCTCAGACGCTCTCAAAAAATTTCTAAAGCAGCTACCCAATAAGCCTCTCTTAAATATTGATATTTTCAAAATCGCTCGTAAGCAGGTAAAGATCGATGGCTAACTGCATGTGGAGTTATAAATTTAAATTCATCAAAGAGCACTTACTGGGTAGCTTATACTTTAAATTCTGATAGAATTATTTCGAAAGTTTTGATTGAAATTTGCAGCCACCCATAGAAGTCATATCTGGGCAGCAATGCATAATTCAACTATCAACGAGTTTAGAAATTGCAGAGCTATAATTGAGGCCACTTGTGGTTGGCGTTGTTGTCATTGCATTGATTTTCATTTATTTCAAATGTTCAAGAGCACTCTCTACATATCAACTTAGGTGTGGGTGTGTAATATATCCACGCAATGAGTTCGTTAATTGAACGTCGCAGTGGCTTGAATTTATTGATAAGTTTATCCGCACTTGAACTATTTTCCAAAATAAAAGAAGAAGACTTATCGCAAGCTGAATCCCTCTATTTTCACCATGGAAGCCGCATCGACATCTGTGACAACAACAGCGAAGGCAGCAACAAAAGCAGCAAAAGAATATTGGTCTGGTGCAGTCACAGCAGCTGTAAATGCTACAGGAGAACTTTCGGCAACAGCCGGTGGTGCTGGTAAATGGAGAGCATCATCGTCAACTCAACATTAGTGTGGACGACAGTAAACTTGTTAATGCATTTAACTTGAAGGCCGCCCTTATTAGGCATGTTAAAGATGCAGACATCATCAGCGGGCCACCACAAAATATGGGTCTTCTCTGCCATTGAGTAATTCCCCTAGATTGACTATCGGTATAAGAAGCTCACTAACTATTCTAAGGTTGTCTCATACAAAATTGATATATTTATATAAAATCGTTTTGCTTTTATATATTTACAATAGCATATAAAAACGAACAAAATCGATTAAAATTTGGAAGAGAGCACAAATAGTGGACTGTTTATGATTGAAACGCGTTATCTGGTCTGATGAGTTAAAATTTAACAATTTCTATTTTGATAGAAAGTAATACTGCTGGCGTAGACCCGTGGATCGTCTTCAAAAATAATATGTGACGTAAACTCTAAAACTAAAAATAATTGTTTGGAGATGCTTCACATAGTGCCATGTTGGCCACCTTCATGGAGTATATGATTATGCGTAATGAGGATTATTTAAATATTCTACAAACCCATATTCCCAAATTGACCGAGCTCACCTTATCCTGAAAAAAAAAATCTTTTAACAAGATGGGAATTGTAATGGAATGGATTGGGAAACAACATTTTCAATTGATGGAATGTCCAGTACAGTCCCGACCGCAAACCATTATTCTCATCTGTTACTATATTTTACTTATTTGTTACTAATAAAATACTTAAAATAAAAACAATTTTTTGATTTGCTTGTATGGTTCTTTTTTTATTGAGGACGAAAATCTGTTTCGTAAACATCCACTCACTTTTTCTCGCCACTTTATATACTCTATTGACTATAAGGAAGTGTAGTTGTGAACCCCAATTTGTTTCTTTTAAAGAAATAAAATAATATATATTTTTTATTTTATACATTTTTTTTATATTGGTGATATGCGCTATATACTATCAGAAAGGGCAGTTAATTCACCGGTCGTCTGCAATTTCACCTAAAAAGGACAACCGGAAGGTCAGCGTATTTGGCGATTTGTTCATCGCCAAAGAACGAAGTTCTTGCAGAATCGTCAATGACGTGGTCACCGTCCAGCTCGGCGAGCAACTCGGATTGTGGTGAGGGCTAGTGTTCGTCGACGCCTAGAGCAATCTCCGGAAGGTTGTGACCATCATCCACTCCAAGCTGGCAACAATAGCACCACCTGCAACACGAGCATTGCGATTAACATCAACAGCTGCACCAGCATCATGATCCTGAACAAGAGGGCAAACAGTAACCGCCAGCCCGACCAGAAGTAGAGATCGATACTGCTGCCAGCCAATCAATGCCGACGCCACCAGGCTCGATGAAAACCACGCTGCAGCGGCAGGTATCGTGGCCGGCTCCAATTCAGCCCGTCTTAAACTCGCGATAACCGAAGGTTCATCCGAACACATTGCGATTCCCATGTCCTAATTTGGATTTGGATAAGGCTATGTCCACCGATACGTAGCTGAGTCGAGAAGATCAAGGCGTCAATGCAGATGTAACATTATGCTCCAGCTTGAAGGACCAATGTTTTGTAGGGGGGTTGCAAGCTTTAGGGGTTTAGTTGGAGTGTGCAGTAGTGCGGCAATACTGCCACTGGCCCTGCCGTTGGAGGGTTTCCTTTAATTGCCATAATGTCTAACTAAACATATTCAAAAATAAACTGTGACTGGACCGGGCACTAGCCTAGGAAAAGTCGCACTGTCTTTGCTAAGCAGTAAAATAAGCTGGGCAAGCATCGTGAACTCTACCGGGGCGCAATACAGATGATTCTCTTTGATGACAGAAAAGGCATTATTTTAGATTTCCGCCTTGGTTGGGGCATTTTAGCCACTTATTTAGCTTTTTTAGATTTTCGATCTTCGATCTCCTTCAAAACTGCGGAGCACTGGGATAATAAAGTGCAAGGAAAAGTGTTTTTACCTATAATCAGCAGTAATGGGTTGATTTACGAAGTGTTTGTGCAAAAATTACAACTTTAATACTAGGAGAAGATTACGTTAATCCAGATAGAAGGACAGAGAGACATAAGAATTTAAGCGATGTATTTAATTTTTCAAAAGCAATTTTTTATAAAAAATCAAATTTATTTCTATAATATTGCCTATACATACCTATGAATTATTTGTAAACATTTGATATTGTAGTTTTGACACAGCTACTAAGCTCGCAGCACGGAGCAGCACTGTGGATAAGAACGCAAGTATTCTTCAGTATTCCCCGGATTTGCACCACTGATAAGTCGATGAAAATGCGATAAGGCCACTTTTAACGCTTTCCTGCTGGTGTGTTAAGTTGACATCCATAACGGGAGCCGTATCCTTGAATTCTTTGGGTAATAGCAGTGGCTGAGGCCCTCTCATGTAGTAGCTTTCTTGACATTTTATGTACATTTAATACAGCAATGCGAAGCGAGTACGTTCAAAACTCAGGTATTGGTCATCGTATGGGCTAACTTCGGTCATGCCAAAGTTTGTAATACCTTTGCAATTGTAAAGGATATAGATATAGTGTTCTCTGATTTTCCACTCCCCCAACAAGTCGATAAATATAATTTTTAGTCAATCTATTGACCAGGACAACAGTAACCTATATATCAAATTTTGATACTGTACCTATAAAAATTTGGAAGATATAGTTTTCTCCGATTTGCCAAGCCCCAAAGAGGCGAATATATATAATTTTTCATAATTTTGTCGAAACTGTCAAGCTTTTGTTAAATTTTGGAACACTAGGTGTAAAATTGGAGAGAATACAGTATTTTCCGATTTGGCCCGCACCTAACTGGCGAAGATATACAATTGTGTTCAAAATAATAGGAACGCGATTGAGTTTCATGCAATTTGTCAAATATCTAATGATTAATACAAAATATCGACATGAAATGAGGAAAACAAGAATCTTTACATATATTAATATATATATTATATATTATTAAACTATTTAAAACAACTTTGGCAAAAAAAATTTTTTTTTTGCGCACCAGGACTTAAAGAAAAAATTGTTCGAAAATTCCGCTGTTCATTAAAATAGGAATGGCTACTAAAAAGTTTAAAAAATTCAATAAAATTAATTCAAACTTCACTTAAACTATTACATTTTATTTATTATTTCCTGATATTTTGTTTTGAGACCCTAATTGGTAAATTGGTTCGGAAAGATCGTGACCACGTTTCAAAAGGATTTGGGTGATCCATTTCTTACAGGCTGCCAAAGTTGGTTATTGTTTGGCGGATTTCCAGTTCCTAGATGTCTTTTAACAAATCCTCATAAGTTTCTATATAGATTCTTGTTCGGGTACTGAGCTAGCAATAGCACAAAATCATATTCACGGATGCAAACTAAGCCTTTGCCGGCTTGCAGGTAACCTTTGGATCATTATCCTTCTGGAATATCCATTTTAGTGGAATTTTCCAAGCTTCATATGATAGCAGGATGTTTTCTTTAATCTATTTAGAAACACAGCTTTGTCTACGTAGCCATCCAGGTCATATATAGGCATACCCACTTGGAGAAAAACCAGGCCCATATCATGATACTCAGTCCACCGTGGAAAACTGTCTAATGGGTGGACTGTGGGTTGTCCCCGATATTTATAGGGGCCGAATCTACTTTGTGGAGCCTGATCCACTAAAAAAAGTATGACTTTGGACTTATCCGTCAAAAATTTGTGGCTTCACTGCTCACCCAGTAAGTCCACATGGGGGCTTTGCAAATTTAAGTCATGCGTCTAGGCCAATATGATCCATTCCCTGGTACTTTTGGCATTGAAATTTTGTTCGATCAGTTGAAGACGAACTATAACTGTATAAACAGACGGATTTAAATATTTTTTTATACATTTTCTGGATGCTAGCGGGGTTTTTTCACTACGGCGCAAAATGGGTATATCGTCTATCGGCGTCGTTTTTTTATGTATCAGCTCAATTTTCAGATTTTCTTTTATAATAAATAGCGTTTTATACCATTGTAGTGGATCACCAAATTTTTTTTTTGATTTCCTATATGCCTAGCACTTATTTTATACGCGATCCATTGGATTTCCCATCTCCACCGACCAATTATAACCTCAACCCCTTAAAAATTAGGATTTTTAACTTTTTTAAACAAATTTTTGTTTTTTTAATTCTTGTATAAATAACACTAACTAATGGCAATACATTAAATATCTTAATTCAGTTTTTTAAATTTTTTTTAGCACAAAAAATGCGAAATTCCTACTTTAATGAACAACCCAATAAGAAATGCCATTATTTTTAAGTACACCCGCATGTGTCGCCCTATTATCGGACAGTCTGTTCATATTAAGGAAGCGATCATGGGGTAAGGTAATTTGAACTTCATCATTAGAAATGAAGGATTGATGATAAGGCGCATAAGTGTGATATTGTTTGTTAGTTATGCTATCATCAGCATAAATCCTCTCACGAACATTTAATATTCACTGCAGCGCTTCTAATCGATCTGTGTGCTATTATTGAATTCCAAGCGTTTTTGTTATAAATCATTGTCGCAACCATTCCAAGCAAATTGGTCGGATCACCGTAATGATCTATTATTTCTACGCTCAATATGTGTATTATAGCGTGGAGAAACGTTGAGCGCAAACTCATGAAGTGTATGAGATAAGTCATTGTTTACCTATGATACTGTAATAAAGTTTTACTCTAAGCGGATGACATTCACCTTTAAAATGATCACCGGCAGAATGGGCCTGTTACTAGTACCCGTCAATAGAACTTGACTACTACTGTCGACGAGCATTTAGCCAATCGAACGGTCTTTATTGAATATCGGTAGATCACTACTAAAAATGTCTACTAGTAGTGCATTGTTATTACTTTCAATGGTGACAAAATCGTTCTCGCCAGAATTTCTTCATGTATATAATCACTAATACCGGTGACTTTAAATAAACCCACTAGTACTTCAATGCATTGCTCGCCAATATGAAATACATTTTTTTTGTATCGATTTGTATCGTTCGCTGTACTGTGAAAATCAACTAACGAACAGTCATATTCAACATCTAATTCTATGGGCGGGCAATAATTTGCCTCTAATACTAAAGAGTTGCCGGTTAAAGTTATTGTTGTTGACATTTCGAAAGTCAATTGAAGAGTATAATATCTAATTCATATTATTCAATTCAACTCTTTTACAGAAGTACAGTAGTAGTACAGTAGTACTACTCAGCATCTGTCAAAAAACTTCTAAAGCAGCTTCCCAATAAGCCTCTCTTAAATATTGATATTTTCAAAATCGCTCGTAAGAAGGTAAAGATCGATGGCTAACTGAATGTGGAGTTATAAATTTAGATTCATCAAACTTAGGAGGCACTTACTGGGTAGCTTAAACTAAAAATGCTGATAGAATTATTTGGATAGTTTTAGAAATTTGCAGCCACCCATAGAAGTCATACGTTATCTTGGCATCAATACAATACAATTATCAACGAGTTCAAAAATTACAGAGCTATAATTGAGGTCACTTGTGGTTGGAGTTTTACCGTTTATTATTGAAACGCGTTATCTGGTCTGATGAGTTAAAATTTAACTATTTGTATTTTGATGGAGAGTAATACTGCTGGCGGATCTCCGTGGAACGTCTTTAGACACACCATGTGAACAACAAACTGTAAATGATGGCAGCGGAATATAATGGTTTGGAGATGCTTCACATGGTGGCATGCTGGCCACCTTCATTGAGTAGATGATCATGCGTAATGAGTATTATTTAAATATTCTGCAAACCCATATTAGCTTATCCCCTAAAGACGTTATTTTTTAACAAGCACACAGCGAAAAATGTAATGGAATGGATTGTGAAACAACATTTTCAATATATGGAATGTCCAGCAGAAAGTCCCGACCGCAAACCGTTATTCTCATTTGTTAATATATTTTAATCTTATTTTTTACTAATAAAATACTTAAAATAAAAATAATTTTTTGATTTGCTTGCATTGGTTCTGTCTTAAGGGAGGACGAAAGTCTGTTACGTGAACATCCACTCACTTTTTCTCGCCTTTTTATATACTCAATTGACTATAAGGAAGTGTAGTTGTGAACCCCAATTTGTTTCGTTTAAAGAAATAAAATAATATATATATTTTTGATTTCATAAAGTTTTTTTTAAATATAGGTAATATGCGCTTTGGATTATTAGAAAGGGCAGCTGATTCACCGGTCGTCGTGAATAAGCATCTGTAATGGCTTGATTCACGAAGTATTTGTGCATAAATTTCAACACTAACTTTAATACTCTAGGAGGCGATTGCGTTGATCCAGATAGATGGACAGACGGATATGGCTATGCCATCTCAGCTCATCGTGCTGTTTAAGAATATATATACTTTATATGATCGGATATGCTTATGTGTTCTGCAAACGTTTGACCAAAATTAATATATCCTTTTTAAAATAATTAAATATATATTCGTTTTTCTTTGTTTTACAGGTAAAATATAATATGCAAGTAGTATTATAATGTAAATTTTAAATGAGCAAGCTTTGTTTTTAAGGGCAAAACGCCGTACCTAATTGTAGTTTTAATTTTTGACATCTTTTAGACAGATAGCTGCGATTTTCTGAGGCGAGTAAATCGGTAAAACCGAATTAAATAAATATTTTTTTTTAAATAGTATGGAAGGACTTCGTACATATATGCATTTGGATCACAATATTATGTCCTGAAAATTTCATTAGGAAAGTACATTTAGAGCCATAGTTATTTAACAATCAATTTGTGCTGCCCAGAATGCTGTACAAGCGCAGCCGCGTGTGTGTGTGTGTGCGCAGAGGGTTATATGTATAGATAAAGATGGAAGCTAGATTGTTTAAAACACCACCTAGGACTTGGTTCAGGGGATCTCCTAGACAGGCAGACCCGACTAGAGTGATCTTACATTTTTTTCTTTTTTATTGCATTTTGTTTCACTAGAATCATCCTTCTTTCTTATTTGCGTATCGAAATGTAAAGTATGCTTTAAATTGCGATTGCTTAAATAAGTGGCCGGAAAAATTTTATTCCGCTTCTGGCAGAATTCGTCGTTATAAAAAAATGTTGTAATTGAAAATAAAAAAGGGCAGATTTGCGGACAATAGGTGTCAAAAACTTTTTCCGGCTAGACTGAAAAAAAGACAGATCTCTCCGGAAAAAGGCTAAAATGGGAACACTGTTTACAGCTGCGAATAAAGTGTTTTTAAAATCTTTAGGTCTTAGGCTTCGGAAGTGAACAATATGGAGAGCATAACAATATAGAGAGCATATCTTAAATGTTC
Source organism: Drosophila gaucha (assembly GCA_035045545.1). Taxonomy (NCBI): domain Eukaryota; kingdom Metazoa; phylum Arthropoda; class Insecta; order Diptera; family Drosophilidae; genus Drosophila; species Drosophila gaucha. The sequence continues at coordinate 12,749 of JAWNOY010000072.1, read as the reverse complement.
GGGAGAGGCCTCATGCCGACGATAGCATAATTAATTAACAATATCACCCTTCAGCGCCTTATCATCAATCCTTCAATTCTAATGATGAAGTTCGAATTACCTTACAAAACGAAGATCAAACTGTATTACCCAATGGTAGCTTTCTTAGTGTTGAGCCCTCAATCAATCTGTCCTTCAGTAGGGCAACATCTGTGGGTGTACTTAACAATAATTGTATGGCATATTTTTTTACTAAAATACGATATGAGGTCTATGGATTAGTGTGACTGCAACATTAAAAAACTATTCTCCTTAAATGAGCATGAGAGTAATATGCTTCATATTCTTTAGTGTGACTGCAACATTGAACAACTATTTTCCTTCAATAAACATGAGAGTAATATGCTTCACAATGCCGAATGGTTTAATCAGAAGACCTACCAACTATCAAATCTCAATGAAAAGTGGTTTATTTCCCCATACCACTTAAATTCCTGTTGGGCTTCGCTGAAGAGTTTAGCATTGTCATACTCAACTGTAACCACGAGTTTATTCCGATTATGAACAAAAATATGAGGAGTGCTTTCGAACATAAAGTCGGAGACAGCGATTTTAAATTTAATATGCCAACGCCGTGATCGGTAGTAAACCTTCGAAAGCCGAGAACTCGATATACCTTATCAACAACTACATCATATTCACTTATTTATGGGCTTTTGATTTGTGAGGAGCCATATGAGAGCACATTTGGATATATAAATACATAGAGGTAGATATATATATGTGGGCTCAGCTCCTCACAGCAAACTTCATATCGGTTGGAGCAACCCTCGCAACGACAAACGCGACACACACACACACAGAAGTGGCTCTATGTCACACTCGGCTATTCAGCAATGGGCTCGTGTCGCACACACAGATGAGCCACGAATAGTTAGTGACGCACTCGCTTCCACGTCAGACATGCAGTGGCACTACGATAACGGGGCTTTGGCGAATGGAATGTTCGAGAGAATCACGCGGTGGCATCGTTAGGTGGACACGATCACCATAAGCAGGCCCGTTTCGTCACGAAGCAAGCGTCTACCGAGGGATATAAAAGGAGAAAGGCAGCCGACTGGAGGGGGTATGAAATTACAAGTGAAAGTGAAAAGTACAAGTCAATTCAAGTGCCAGTGAAAAAGTAATCATTGAGGGACACACAAGGACATCGAAGGACATCGAGGGACATTAAAGGACACCACAGAACCTCACACAGGAGAACATTCAGCAACGGCTGCCACCAAGTCAGGAGACTGGTACGCAGCTTTAACAGATAGGTAGCTTTGGTAAATCTTGAAGTGTGTAAGTGCTATTTGCGGCATAGCTATGCATACTCGGAGTGAGTACGCTGTCTCTTGAGAATACGCAGGAGTGCCCGAGGTGAATCCAGGAGAAGGAGAGCTTGTATGAAATCCGTGCGGATCGCCGGAGTATACAGCAGCGTATCCTGGCGATAACCTGGAGTACCCAGAGCAAAGCCGGAGTGCCTCGCAAATTTGCGAATCACGCAGCCAAGTGTTCCCATAGGAGGCGAATCTTTGCGAACAGCAGGAGTGCCTCAGGCAGGATAAGCAGGAGTTGTGAGAAATTCATAAAAATAAGTCAATCGAAGTACAAAATATACCGCAATATACAAATTTAAACTTAACCAATATTTATTATTATAGCAGGTGCCTATTATTAAAAATATTGTAGGCACGAACACAGCCGACTAATCTCAGCCCTGTTTAAAACTCGGGATAACCGAAGGTTCGTAACAGAGTATATATGTTTATAACTATAAATATATGTAAATGAGTTGTTATGCATAGAGATATGTGTTTTATATATTGGATCTTGGTGGTTTAGCGGATGTTGTGACTGATAAGGTAACTCAAGCACTCCTGGATTGAAATGAGGGCCAAAGCGAAGTATAGTCTGAACGAAATTGGTTTCTAGTGGTTCCTGGTTGACGATGGTTATGGTTCTTTTCATATATAGTATAAGTAGAATTACACAGGTCGATATTCTAAAGCTTTACTTTATACCAAAAAATTTCACTTTTTGATGTTTTGGGTGTTACAGAAATGCTACTGTTTCTTCTGTTGGTAATCTATATCAGCTCTACAGAATGGCCTTTATAATCAGCTAAACAGAATTAACAGCTGTTTAACGGCAGTTAAATAGCTGTTTTTGTAATGTGTATGTAAGTGTGTAGTAGAGAGTAGTAGGAGTAAAGAGAGAGAGAGAGACCGCTATCAGTTTTGATTAGGTTATGTGATAAAATATATACTGATTCCATATCACTGATGCGTTGCTATATAAATAATTAAAAAGACTTTGTTTTTATTTCATTTATTATACCCTGAACCCATTGAAAATGGGACGATGTATTTAACAGGCAGAAGGAGGTGTGGCAGACCCCATAAAGTATATATATTCTTGATCAGGACGACGAGCTGAGTCGATCTAGCCATGTCCGTCTGTACGTCTGTCCGCCCGTCCGTCCGTCAGTCCGTATGAACGCAGTGATCTCGTAAACATCAAAAGCTAGAGATTTGAAATTTAAGATATATATTCTTGTATACCATACGCAGTACAAGTTTATTTTTTTTTTCGATAACTCATCATATTTCCTTATTATCGATAACAATTGATATTTTGACTTTGTTTTTAAGCTATAACATGAAGACCATGATACCTAGATATACCAAATTGACTATGTAGGTTTCTGTGATGCAAAAACAGATAATAAACTTTTTAAATTTTGGATACCTCCCCCATTAGCCCCATAAGGGGAAAAAACGTATTTCAATTACTAGGGAGTTGGGATTTCGCATATATACTCCTGGATGTCAATATTATGTCCTGAAAATTTCAATAAGAAAGTAGAACTAGAACCGAAGTTATTTAACAATCAATTTCTCAAATTGCTGCCCAACCGCAGCCGCTAAATCATATACACAGTAAGCGGCGCGGGTGCTTGTGTATGTATATGTGTGCGTGTGTGTGCGCTCAGAGGCTAATTTGTACAGATAAAAGATGTTAGCTAGATTGTTTAAAACACCGCCTCGGACTTGGTTCAGGGGATCTCGTAGTCGGGCAGACCCGACTAGAGCGTTCTTACTTGTTTTTTACTGTATTTGTTATTTTTTAATTATGATAAATAATATAAATTTTTTATGTATGTAAAAAGAATTTTCTTTCTTCTTTTTAGACTCTGTTCCCAAAGGGAAAAAGAGTCTATTGGATTTGTGCAATGTCCGTCTTGCTGTCTGTCCGTCTGTCTGTATGAACGCGCAGCATTTGGACACTATAGAAGCTAGAGACTTGTAATTTGGAATATATACTCGTGTGTATCCGCGTCAGATCAAGTTTGAGTATTTTTCCGATACGCCCACAGGGGGCGTGGCAAATCGGGAAATGCTATATCTATTAAGACTAAAACGCTGTTATTTTAGTCAATATTGCAGAAATGGGGTTTAGAATATATATTCGTGTACACCACGCGGACGTTTTAAGATATAGATTATATATCTACGCCCCCATCATTTGGATATATATAAATTTTTGGACAATCTATTAAGCAGGGCAACAGTAACCTACATATCAAAGCTGTACCTATAAGACTTTGGAAGATATAGTTTTCTCCGATTTGCCACGCCCCCAAGAGGTGTATATATATAATTTTCAATAATCTAGTCAAAACGGTCAAGCCTAACGTCTGTTTCAATTTTTGGAACTCTAGGTGTAAAATTGTAAAAGATATAGTTTTTTCCGATTTGCCACGCCCCTAATGGGCGTAGATATATATTCTTTATTTTTTTTCCGTGGGTGGTTGATACAAATATATGCTTAAAGTTTCAAGTCTCTGGTTTTAACAGCATCCAAAATATTGGAATATTTATGTTAAGCACTATATAGACTTTCCCGATTTGCAACGCCCGAAGTAGGCGTGGATATATAATTCTTTGATTAATCTAAAGGGAAGGCCAAAAGTATATTACTTTGCAAATGTTGATGCTCTACCTTAAAAACTGTAGAAGATATAGTTTTACCCGATTTTCCACGCCCCCGAAGGGCGTAGCTATATAGTCTATATCTTATTGTATGGGGGTGCAATTCAGGAGTATAAATTCCAAATTTTAAGTGTCTGACTTTAATAACTTCGAAGTTGTCAGACTAAAACATTTCTTAAAGCCGATCTGTCCTATGGGAGCTATCGGATATACTCTTCCGATCCGGATGATTCCGAGATATACAATGCCTGTAGCACATCCCAGCCTATGTGCAAAATTTCAGCTCTGTAACTCTAATAGTCTCGGAGGAGATTGCGTTGATCCAGACAGATGGACAGACAGACAGACAGTCAGATAGACTGACAGACGGACATGGCTTTCTCAACTCAGCTCGTCTTGCTGATCAAGAATATATATACTTTATATGGTCGGAGATGCTTCCTTCTCTGCGTTGCAAACTTCCAAAACCAAAACCAAAAAACCAAAAAATATCGCTTCGAATTAAATAATGGCAGATAGATTGATTAGAAGCGCTGCAGTGAGCAGATCATCGTTATCGCCTTTCTCAGCTAGGAGAGCAATTACAACTGCGAATAAAGTATTTTTAGATCTTAGTCCTTAGATTTCGGAAGTGAGCAATGTAGAGAGCACCATCAATTGTAATGATGAAGTTCGAATTACTATAGAAATCCAAGATATATATGTATTACCCCATGATAGCTTCCTTAATATTAAGCCCTCAATAAGTGTGTCCATCAATAGGGCAACGTCTGCTGGTGTACTTGACAATAACTAAATGACATATTTATTTAATGAAATACGATATGAGGTCTATGGATTGAAATTGATCGCACACAATTCGTTGGTGTGACTTCAACATTGAAAAACTATTGTGTTTAAATAAGCATGAGAGTAATATGCTTCACAATGCCGGATGGTTTAATCAGAAACCTATCAACAGTTAAATCTCAATTAAAAGGGGTTTTTTGAATTTTCCCATACTACTTAAATTTCTGTTGGGCTTCGCTGAAGACTTTAACATGGTCGTGCTCAATTGTAACCACGAGTTTATTCTGATTATGAACTCTAAATACCTTATTAACAACTACATCATGTTCACTTATAATGGGCTTTTGATTTGTGAGGAGCCATATGAGAGCCCACAGAAGTGGCTCTCTGTGGCACTCGGCAATTCAGCAAATGGCTAGTGTCGCACACACGGACGTGCCACGAACAGCTAGCCCAGATGACTTCGCGGCTGCGCAGCGATAGCTGATTGGGGTTCGCTGAAGAGTTCAAAAAACGTAACTTTAGTTTAGTGTAGTATGTTCACATATCAAATGCTCACTGTACTCAGTTAAATGCAGAAATATTATTACAAACACATTGTAGCACTTGGCTACAATATTCATATATACAAATCCAAGTCCCAAGCACTTACGGTAATACGATCGCCCTTGAGTGCATGGACCTGAACAATGCAGAGTCGGCATACTGGACATGCGCTCCGGCTCTGTCACCAAGTGAACATAATACCTCCTCTCTGTCGCTGCGACTCTCGTCAGCCCTTAGATATATATATACATATGTAAACGTTTATACATAAGCTGACCGCTCCTCTGCCGGCGTCACTGGCAGTACTGTCACGCGGTCTTTAGATATATATATAACCAAATGTAAAGAATACACATGCAATCATACAATAAATGACTCTCAACGAATGAAGTCGAACATATCAACCAAGTGTTCTTCTTTGGTTAAATAAAAGATAGAAATATTCAATACATGGCGACCGTGACATGTGCAAATTAACCTGCACATCAACAACAACAAAAACATCATCAGCAACAACAACAACTTTAATACATGGATATGGACTTAATGGACACAAGACTGAGTGAGTAGAGCATGAGTTATGGCTAACAGAAGGGGAGTTGCATATAAAATAAAGAAAAGAATAGCGCGCGTAAAGTGGCTATTATACACAAATCCAACTCCACCCCCATGGGCAACTGCTAAAAAATTACAAGCAGAACTTGACTTTTTAAAGTCAACCCAGAAAAACAAAAAGCCAATAACTCCTGCTCACTCAGTTATTAAAACCATTACATACGAAAGTAACATAACTATACCCCCATCATCCAAGGATACACCGAAGAAGCCAACTGAGTGCCCCACAGACTGCCCAGGACCCATGGATAGCCCGTTCTGCCAGTACACCTGTACTAAACGCCAGCAGACAGATCAACAAGCGTGAAAGGCAGGCCGCCTTTTACGCCTACGAAGGAGCATCAGCGTGCCAGCCGGCGACGACCAGCTGATGCAGCAACAAAGACGACCGGATGAAAAAAAAAATAAATAAATTAAAATAAAATTAAATATATATATAAGAATTTTGTGAAATTGAGCGGAACCTTTTCTGCCCGATAGCAGTATAGCCTGTAAAGCTATACAAACAAATAGGTAGAAAAATGTAAGACTAAAATGCCATAATCATAAACACAAAAAAAAAATTTTTTTAATTATTGCTTTAAGTTTGAAGACTAAAATGTCAAAATTACAAAAAAAAAATTTTTTTAACTATTGTTCTAATTCGAAAATATATGTATGTTTAATAACAGCATAAGCAAATTTGATGATATATATATAGTACCCACAATGGGTTTAATTGAGACAAAAACAGTGGACTCCACTGCAAATGTAATAAATAAAATCGAATCATCAAATACAGATCTAAAATTAACAAATATATTGTTATTGATAATTGTCATTATTATGTGTGTGTATATTCTATATAAAGCATATCTCTTACACAATAAGTGTGTAACAAAAAGGGCCTTAAGCCAAGCTAACGATCTGGATAAGATCTAAAAAAAATATGCACACAGATAATAATCGAAAAAAAAGAAAGAGAAATGAATTGAAATGAAACCTAAATTGTATTTACAAAATACTTAAATATCGCTTAAATAAAAATGATTAATTAAAAACAACAGATAAACGATATTGACTAGCCTAAATGAATTGAAAAGAATAAAAAAAAAAAAAAATAGTATATAGATTTCGAATCTTAAGCATGGAATGGGAGCAACTAACTCTCCATATCCGTGAAATAAAAGAAACATTTGAAAAATCGTACAAATGTGTAAGCCAGAATAGGACAATCCAAAAAGAAACTTTGAACAAACATGCAAAAATTCTTGTAAAATCATTTAACGATGCAAGAGTATTGGTGCATGATAATAGACGAATAATAAATAAAACGAACTGGTCAAAATTATCAAAATTATTGATCAAGTTACGTTCAAATTTATTAAACATCAAAGAAAAGTTTCAGCTAGACATTTTCATTCCAACAATCCTAAATACCCCATTAACACTAGACTCAAAATCAGTTGAAATAGACTCAGATTCAGAATCAAACGAAGAAACTGATATAAAAGAAAGCGATCTAAACGATCTTACAATTCCTGCACTAATCACATTATCAGAACAAGATAATGAAATAGAACAGGAAGAAGAATTAAATTCTAGCACAAGCTCTATAGAAACAAAAGATAACATCATGACAGACGTAAGCGCCCAAAGGGCATATATAAAGGACATATCGAATGCCATTCCAGAATTCAATGGACAAAAAATACATCTTCAAAGATTTGTAACAGCTTTGAAGTTAGTAAATTTGACAAAAGGCACATTCGAAGAAATAGCTGTCGAGGTCATTAAATCAAAAATTATTGGCTCAACACTATACAAAGTCCAAGACGAAACGACAATTAATGCAATAATCAAAAAATTGCAAGATACTATAGTCGGTGAAACATCCGATGTAATAAAAGCTAAATTGTCTAAAACGATTCAAAAAGGAAAAACTGCCGAAAAGTTCACTATAGAAATTGACAATTTACGAAAGCTTTTGGAAGCTTCGTATATTGATGAGGGCCTATCAGCCGAACATGCTGACAAATTCAGCACTAAAGAAGCCATTAGCGCAATGGTTAAAAATTGTGAACATGGAAGATTAAAAACAATACTTGAGGCAGGTAATTTCAAAACGATGAATGAAGCCGTCACGAAGTACATACAATGTAGTACTGAAATGACAGGAAATCCAAATTCAATATTGTTCGCCCAAAGAGGTCGCGGTAATTATAACAACAAAAATAATTATCGTGGTAGAGGCAATGGACGCGGTTATTATAACAATAACAATCGCAACAACAGCCAGAATGATAACTACCAGAATAATAATAATAGTTATAGAGGAAACAATAGAGGAAACTATAGAGGAACTCATAGAGGAAGTAATAGAGGAAATAACAACCAAAATGGAGGTTATAACCAAAATAACAACCACAGTGTTAGGACAGCCCAAAACGCTTCGGGAAACTCCCAGCAACCTTTAGATGCTCAACAGTAAGAAATACTAAAATTCACACCATCAATCTCAGCCAAAACATATACGTAACTTTTATGAATGTAACATCGGGAAAAGAATTAGTCTTTTTAATAGACACAGGTGCAGATATATCAATATTAAAAGAAAATTCAGATGTTTTTCAATACATCCAAACTAATAACATAATCAATATACAGGGAATAAGTCAAGAAGTAACCAAATCAAAAGGACTTACTTCTATTGAAATACAAACTTCAAAATATATAATTCCACACGATTTTCACATCGTTAATTTACATTTCGCTATTCCATGTGATGGAATACTAGGAATCGATTTCATTAGAAAATACAACTGTCAATTAGATTTCAAGCCGTCTGAAGACTGGCTAATAATTAGACCAAATAATTTAAAATACCCAATTTATGTTCCAATAACATACAACTCTGGCAACAATTCAATAGTTCTGCCAGCAAGATCACAAGTTGTCCGGAAAATTAAAATAAACTCAGTAGAAGACAGTATATTTATTCCGAACCAAGAAATTCAGCATGGTATCTACATAGCAAATACCATAGCAACAACCCAAAATGCATTCATAAGAATGCTTAATACAACAAATAAAGATAAGTTAATCAATATAAATGATTTAGAATATGAACCACTTTCAAACTACGAAGTAGTTAAAACACATACAGAGAACAGAGAAAAATCTGTATTAAACCAGCTATCAAAGAATTTCCCACCACAATTCCATAAACAGTTAACAACATTATGCAAACAATACAGCGATGTATTCGGACTAGAAACCGAATCGATGACCACCAATAATTTTTATAAACAAAAACTGAGATTGAAGGATGATGAAGCAATATATATTAAAAATTATAGAAATCCTCACAGTCAAAAAGACGAAATTCAAAAACAAGTCCAAAAATTAATTGACGACAAAATAGTCGAACCATCTGTGTCTGCTTATAATAGCCCTTTGTTATTAGTACCCAAAAAGTCACTTCCAAATTCGGAAAAGAAAAAATGGCGATTAGTAATTGACTATCGCAAGATTAATAAAAAACTGTTGTCTGATAAATTTCCGCTCCCCAGAATTGACGATATTTTAGATCAACTAGGTAGAGCAAGATACTTTTCATGCCTGGACTTAATGTCAGGTTTTCATCAAATTGAACTTGAAGAAAACTCAAGAGATATTACTTCGTTTTCAACAAACAATGGTTCATATCGCTTCACGCGATTACCATTCGGTTTAAAAATAGCGCCAAATTCGTTTCAGAGAATGATGACTATAGCTTTCTCTGGACTTGAACCTTCGCAAGCATTCCTTTATATGGATGACTTAATAGTCATAGGTTGTTCCGAAAAACAGATGCTCAAAAACTTAACTGATGTTTTTGAGAATTGTAGGAGACATAACTTAAAGTTACATCCCGAAAAATGTTCGTTTTTCATGCATGAAGTCACTTTCCTAGGACATAAATGCACAGACAAAGGAATCTTACCCGACGACAAAAAATACGACGTCATTCAAAATTATCCAGTCCCACACGATGCGGACAGCGCTAGAAGATTTGTTGCATTTTGTAACTATTACAGACGATTCATAAAAAATTTTGCCAACTATTCTCGTCACATAACAAGATTATGTAAAAAAGATGTAAAATTCGAATGGACAGCTGATTGCCAAAACGCTTTCGATCATCTAAAATCGGCACTGATGAATCCAACACTTTTACAATACCCAGATTTCAGCAAAGAATTTTGCATTATTACAGATGCCAGTAAGCAAGCATGTGGAGCAGTCCTTACTCAAAACAAAAATGGACTCCAGCTCCCAGTAGCATACGCATCAAGATCATTTACAAAGGGCGAAAGCAACAAAAGTACAACAGAACAAGAATTATCAGCTATTCATTGGGCAATAACACATTTTAGGCCATATATTTATGGTAGACACTTCACTGTCAAAACAGATCACAGAGCACTTACCTACCTATTTTCAATGGTAAACCCCAGTTCCAAACTTACCAGAATGAGACTTGAATTAGAGGAATATAATTTTACAGTAGAATATCTAAAGGGTAAAGACAATTATGTAGCCGATGCGCTATCAAGAATAACAATAACGGACTTAAAAAATATTCAAATAAATAATAAAATTCTGAAAGTCACTACCAGAAATCAAAGTAAACAGTTAAAATCCTGCGCAGGAAAAGAAAAAGAAGATTTGCGTAAGCAAACTTTAAATGCTTCTCAGCCCAACGTATACGAAGTCATTGTAAATGACGAAGTACGAAAAGTAGTGACCTTGCGACTAACCAAATCTCTATGCTTAATAAAACATGGAAAAAAGTTAAAGCAAGAATTGACGTTAGCGATATGTACACCAATGAAATTTTTGATTTAGGTCAATTCTTTCAAAGGCTTGAAACAGAAGCCGGTATACTTAATATTAGCCAACTCAAAGTGGCACCGAGCGAAAAGATCTTTGAGACCATCTCAATTGAATCTTTTAAATTAATGGGCAATAAAATATTAAAAACTTTAAGAGTAGCGCTACTCAAGCCGGTGACCCAATTATCAAATAATGATAAAGAGAAAGAAGCAATACTGTTTACATTTCATGACGATCCAATACAAGGAGGTCATACAGGGATAGCTAGAACTATAGTCAAAATAAAAAGGCATTATTACTGGAAAAATATGACAAGAGATATCTCAAACTATATAAGAAAATGCCAAAAATGTCAAAAGTCAAAAACCACTAAACATACTAAAACTCCATTAACTATTACAGAAACGCCACAAATGGCTTTCGACAGGGTAATTGTAGACACGATCGGTCCTTTACCAAAATCTGAACAAGGAAATGAATACGCAGTAACTTTGATATGCGATTTGACAAAATACCTTATTGCAATACCAATTCAAAATAAAAGTGCGAAAACAGTATCAAAAGCTATATTTGAAAATTTTATTCTAAAGTACGGTCCAATGAAGACGTTCATTACGGACATGGGAACAGAATATAAAAATTCCATAATTGAAGATTTATGCAAAAATCTTAATATAAAAAATATAACTTCCACCGCACATCATCACCAGACTGTAGGTACCGTGGAGCGAAGCCATCGAACACTTAATGAGTTCATACGTTCATACATATCAGTCGATAAGACGGATTGGGACGTATGGCTACAATACTTCGTATATTGCTTTAATACAACACCCTCTATGGCACATGATTATTGTCCATATGAGTTAGTATTTGGAAAAACATCAAACTTGCCAAGACAATTTAATAGTATAGATAATATTAAACCACTTTATAATTTAGAAGACTACGCTAAAGAATCAAAATTTAGACTCGAACAAGCCTATAAGAGAGCTAGATTAATGATAGAAGCAAATAAGCAAAAACAAAAAATATACTATGATAGAAATACTTTAAATTTTGATTTAAAAATAGGAGATAATGTTTTATTAAAAAACGAAACAGGTCATAAGCTAGATTACAAATATACTGGACCTTATAAGGTAGAAAGGATAGAAGAAAATGAAAATGTAGTAATTTCAAATAATAAAAGTAAAAAACAAATAGTACATAAAGATAGGTTAAAAGTTTTTATTTCATAATCAATTGGTTTCTCTTATTAAAATTTCAAGTATGGCCATACCTGAACTAAATGCAACTTGCCATACCTGAACTAAATGCAACTTGCCATACCTGAACTAAATGCAAATACTAAAAAAAAAAAAAAAAAAAAAATTTTTAAATATTAAATACTATATATGTCATAAAATCCTATTAAATTCCATCAAATTCATAAAATCAAATTTTAAGAAATTCAAAAAAAAAAATAATATTTTTATTTATACAAAATTATATTATATATATAAGTAACAATAATGAGAAAATAACTTCATATAATTACGTTATTTTTCTAAAGGAGGGAGATGTAGTATGTTCACATATCAAATGCTCACTGTACTCAGTTAAATGCAGAAATATTATTACAAACACATTGTAGCACTTGGCTACAATATTCATATATACAAATCCAAGTCCCAAGCACTTACGGTAATACGATCGCCCTTGAGTGCATGGACCTGAACAATGCAGAGTCGGCATACTGGACATGCGCTCCGGCTCTGTCACCAAGTGAACATAATACCTCCTCTCTGTCGCTGCGACTCTCGTCAGCCCTTAGATATATATATACATATGTAAACGTTTATACATAAGCTGACCGCTCCTCTGCCGGCGTCACTGGCAGTACTGTCACGCGGTCTTTAGATATATATATAACCAAATGTA
>JAWNOY010000070.1:0-39754 GCA_035045545.1 Drosophila gaucha | reverse complement strand
ACTGCCTTTAAATAAAAATACCAAATGCGCCAAATAAAAATACTTGAATCAGAATACTTTTCATCGATTAAGAACATGTGTTATTCGCTCATCTCGAAGAGTTGACGATAGTCCATATCTAACAAGAAATCATCGTAAAGTGGTATCAAAGCTGCACGACTGTTCCTAATCGTGCCGCGAGTAGGATATCGGAAACTTTAAATTGCTTATATTTAATAAAATACACAAAAAAGTTAATCTCCGCTAAAACTAAGTGAAAACAAGTAAGAACGTTGGAGTCGGGCGCCACCGACTGCGTCAGACTCTGTTCCTGTTAAAGGTGTGTATGCTCAATAAATATGTAGACCGTCCGTCCGTCTTTCCGTATGTTTGAATGCGAGATTATTGAGATTCCTTTTTTGAGCATGTCTTTTACATCAATTTAGCTACAGTCATAAAATTTTACATATACCTTTTTTTAAATAAAATACTATTTTGGTTTTTATATATTTTAGATCCTGGCTCCACATTTCACAAAATCAATTTAATATAAGTTCAGTTGCAAATAAAGCCACATTTAAATTTTTTTTTAATTTTTTAAGGTAAAACCGTATTTTTAATAAAATATAAGGATTTATGCAGAAAGTTTTATCAAAATCCATTAAGTAACATAGAAGTTATAAAAAAATAAAAAAAAAACATTTTATTAAATGATAATATCACGCGGCAGCAATGGGAATCGAACCTGGGTCACGCGCTTCGCATTCCACCGACTCTACCCACAACACCACGGCGTCTCTTGCGCTACTATGCGCCAAACTGAGTTTGGAAGTGTTTTGATTTGGTTAAACAGACTTGCGTTGTGGTAGCGAAGACCCTGCTTCAATCCCCAGTTAGGTCAACTAGAATCTGTTTTACGGAGGCTTACATTATGATTATTATTATTTTTTTTTTCGTAAATTTAAATTTCATGAACAGTAGCCCACATGTCAAATTTGGATGCTCTACGTCTAAGACTGTAGGAGATACAGTTTTACCCAATTTGCCACGCCCCCAATGGGCGTAGCTATATATAACATATATTTTTGGGTATAGGTAGGATACTAGTATATATATTCTAAGTCCCAACTCTTTGACGGAAATATTGCCGAAATTATCACGGTTTTAGTAAAAGATATAGTAATTCCCGATTTGCCACGCCCCAGAAAACATGGATGCATAACTTTTGACTTATCTTAAGAGGAGGTCAACAGTATCCCACATGCAAAATTTGGACGCTCTAGCTCCAAAATTGTAGGAGATACAGTTTTCCGATTTGCCACGCCCTTAATGGGCGCAAATATCTATAATATATATTTTTGATTCCGAGTGATCTACTTGCACATGTATTCCAAATTTCAAGTCTCTAGCTCTTAATACGCTCAAAATATTATAAGATTTATCCAAATCTCTATATATATATTCCCGATTTAGTACGCGCGCAGGGGGCGTGGGTATATAACTTTTTGATCTAACTTAAGGCAAGGTCAACAGTAAACCACATGCCAAATTTGGATGCTCTAGCTTCAAAACTGTAGAAGATATAGTTTTATCCGATTTGCCACGCCCACAATGGGCGTAGATATACAATCTGTATCTTAAAACGTCCGCGTTGTGTACACGAATATATATTCTAAATCCCATTTCTTAGACTGCAATATTGACTAAAATAACAGCGTTTTAGTCTTAATAGATATAGCCACGCCCCCTGTGGGCGTATCGGAAAAATACTCAAACTTTATCTGACGCGGATACACACGAGTATATATTCCAAATTACAAGTCTCTAGCTTCTATAGTGTCCAAATGCTGCGCGTTCATACAGACAGACGGACAGACGGACAGACAGCAAGACGGACATTGCACAAATCCAATAGACTCTTTTTCCCTTTGGGAACAGAGTCTAAAAACACCACCCCCAAGTGATTCGGAAGTTCTTTACCTACGGTAGCTAAAACGAAGATTTACAGAAACTTTACACTAAGTACAATACCACTCCATTTTAATTATTTAAGTTTCGACTCTTACTGAAGCACTACAAAAGCGTTCTGAATATAAAATCATTCTGAATCTAAGTCAAGAATTTCACCAAACCTAAATATATGCATGCGTGATGAATGCAAACATATATGCATTTCACTTTACTCTCAGTAAAATTCCCAGGCACAAAGTCAATGACATTGACATAAACAACTCTTACTCAAGTGAATGTACATACATTGTATATATTTATGTATATGAAATACAAACCCTCCAAAATACCCCCCTAAGCAAACAATCCCTCTCTATCCACACTTTAAACAAAAAAAAAATAGAATCGTATGTTCAGCACATACAGCTACTACGATATATGTATGCATGTATGCATTGATCTTGCATGCCACTTGACTACCAAAAAATATACATATATAAATGTAACCACCGTACTTATGCCGGCTGCACAACTCGAAACCAACACAAACCACAAATATACATACATATATGTATTTACTAAATATATACAACGATCAACCCAAATTTGTTTATGCTGCTGTAGCGAGCTGACAGGGATCATTCACACAATCAAGCATTTTATGCACCACTCAAAAAACAACAAATAACTCTTCTGTTTATTTAGTATGTCGCCCCAACATACACCTCCCCTTATCATGTACCCTCTCTACCCTTACTTTAAAAAGTGTAACCCAATATGATTTCTAAATATGACGCCCCAACACACCCCCATATACATACCCCCTCTCTACCCTCACTTTAAGAAGTGTAACCAAATACTTTAAGAAACCAATCCCATTAAAAACCACTAAAAAAAACCATAAATTATGCCCATAAAGATCCAGAACATCCAGTTCCTATCTACTAACTAGGATAAAACACATTAGATCAGTTGAATAGACGAGCCAACTCTCCTCTTATTCAGCAAGAGCAATTGGCTGGCACTTCGCATCGTTCTGCACGCAGAGAAGACCCGCTCTACCTGGAAAACAAATAATGTCAGAACACAGTTGACCACGTGAACAGACGAGCCAACTCTCCTATTGGCTGACACTTCGCGTCGTTCTAGACACAGACAAGATCTAGTTTATGGGGCAGACGAACAAGGACGAGGCACTGTTCGGCGAGCTAGCCAAAGGCGTCAAATTGAATAGCGACTTTTAGAAATAGGCAGAGACAGGACGCAAAGATCAGTTGTTAGAGACGATCCAGTTCGTAGAATTATTGAGCGAAGTGCTCGCATTCAAGCACGACAAGAGGCGTTTGACGCCAACCGAAGTCAAACATAGCGAGTTAGTCAGTTTAGGAATAATAGAGTCAATAGAATAGCTGAAAATAGGCGTAGTGCGACCAGGAACAGGTGTGAAGGTGATCCCAGAATGTTAGTAATAGTTTAAATAGTCTGATAGCTGATTTTTATTTAATAGTTAAGCAGGGACCTGATCTGGTCTGCATCAGTTCTAAGGGTTTGTGGTTTCCACACCAAGTAGACAGCATTTCTCCAAGACTGTCGAAAACAATTGTAGTGCAGAAGATTCTTTAGATCTTTTATATCTATCATCTTTATTTTCATCAGCGAATAATAAATATAGCTACTGTAAAAAGCCAAAAGCTTCAATAACAAATGGCTAAGACTTTCCTTATCTTCCAGATTGTTTAAAAGGCTTAACGGCGTTAGAGGAAAGCCTTATTTAAACACGCCTTCCTTTCATGATAATTAAGTTTTTAGGATATGACCGTGAAAATACCATTAAAGGAGCAGTATTCAATGTACCCATTCCTGTGGCCCATGTTGTAACATCTCTTCCAAGAGCGTTTAGCGAAACTGAGGTAGTTCAAATTCATTAAAAATGTAGGATGGAAAACAGTCATGATTTCATGACTGACATCAAAAGGTGCTGATGCAATAAGATTTTTAGTCAACACAGAGATTTATAGCAACCACCAGGTTACTGTTAATGAGCAGTGGCTGGCTTCCTTTTCGTCTGACGACGTTCCCTTCGTTGCATCAGCTGAAGAGAGGGACATAGTAACAGAATTAACAGAAAGATCTGCTCAAGCCTAACAAACGAGCAAGATATTATTGAAGAAATAGAAAATATCAATCCAGGAGGCCAGGAAACTTTTTTAGAAAATATCCCTGTAGAAAATACTGACATGCAAAGAATAGTGATAGCTCCTGGAGAAAGCCAGCGACCATTAGACTTGATCGAAGATTGTGATTCAGAGTGTCAAGAAAGTTTTACAACCATAGTTAGGTCAGAACTTAGGAATTTTGATAGAAGAGGTTGTAGAACTAACAAATTATTTCCTAATTTTAAGAAGTTAGAAATGATGAATATTAAAAATAATACATCAATTTGCTTTCGTAGGCACACTTTCAAGTCCTTTATTGATCAGTTTATCAAAATTGATACAAGTGACCCGGATGTGACTCATGTAAACGAGAAGTTAGGGCTCAATGAATTTGTAGATTCGGTATTCCATACTCTCCCATGACATAAACAGAAATTGTGTTTCCATTTGAGGAAAATGCTCAAATGTAGATGAGCATCGTCGGAAATTTGAAAAATGCATGGATTTTTGGAACATCCGTTTGATCGTGAAACCATACCTTTTCTTAGTGATTTTAATAACTTTTTGTCCCACGATCAACTTAACCTTAGTTATAAGAACTATATAAATGCAATGCTGTTTAAGTATGCATTTGTCCGAAAACAGTAACGCGGAAGCATACATTAATATTTTATTACCAGAACATCGGGCTAGAATGCTAGGCAACAGTTAGAAATTTACCCAATGGCTCAACAGACATATTTTTAGAACTTTTAGAGCATTATGTTCAGCGCCCAGACGCTTTAGAAAATGTTTGCTTAGCTGATTTTGCTGCTTTTTATATTTTTTGCAAACAGCAAAGTACAGCTCGCCAACTGCTGATCAGGATGGCAATGAACCACTATCAATATCCCAATCATTTGTATTTGCACTTCGCAATGGTAGTGGTTTCGTTAATGTTAATACTGAGGGGAGCCAGTACTTTAGGGAGTTAGTAATGTTATAAGTCCCTTGTTGAACAATGTACATCTGATAAGAGAGCTTTAAGCGATGACTAGATAATAATTTGCATTCTAGGTTAATCGACCTTAAAATTATTATAATAGATAATATATCCCATCTAAGACAAATTTTCAAAAATACTTCTACATTTGGTGGCATTTCTGTCAGAGTATTTGGGGATCTCCGACAGTTGTGACCAGTAGGCGATCGTTGGATTTTTGAATCCAACTCTCATGATCCTTACAGTGCGATATACGCTTCTTCTCCGTGGGACCTTTTTTAAGTATTTTGAGCACACAGAGATAATGAGACAACAGGAAGAGCAAACTTTTGCTTCTGCTCTCAACAACATATCATCGGGAAACATGGCAACCGATGATATTAGTATTATCCGACCCCGCATTTGTCAGCCATCGGCTGTGCCCGATGATGCTTTTCATTTTTATATTATTTTAGTACAAATGCAGCGACGGATAACTATAACACTATAAAGCTAAACGCAATTTTGACAGGGAAAGAATTTTAGAAGCCGTGAATAGCTTTAACCCTTCCGCAATACAAGGATTGTGTAGATCTCTTTTTTAAAGACCACTGCCAAATGATAACGATCAACGTAGATACTGAGGATGGTATAATCAATGGCGCTACAGGTATTTTAGTATTTCCAAATGTATTATGGATGCAATTTTCAGGGGATAGTGTAGGAGTACTTGCTCGCTCAAATTTAAACCCCAATTTAAAAGATAAGTAGAAGCTTTCAATATAGGAAAAATGAGCAAGTCTCAGTAGGCAGTTTCCAGTTTCCAGGAGAGCTACATATAGCAATGTGATGGTCCACACTTGCCCTCGAATGCTTCAATATATGTAGCTGTAGTAGGGCAACAATTGCTTCGGTGTTGTTTATTATGAAATTCTAGGCTTTATAATTGTTTTTGGTCTTGATTGCAGCACCAGCCTTAAATTTCCGAAATGTCGTTGGCAGAATTTGTCGCCACCTCCGACAAATTTAGCCAGATGGAAGCTAGGTTAAGTGAGGACGTAAGTGGAGAAGCCTCCCTTCATGCTCTGAAGATTCACCTTGACCATGTTAAGACTTTATGGGCCTAGGTAGAAGAGGAGAGTGATCGTTGCACAAAGGTCCTTTTAGCCAACGATCAGGAAGACAGCAGGGCAGATTTGTTCACCGTTCAGGCCAAGTATGAACACTGCTATACGGTTTATGTCCGGTGGGCAGCACAGTTCGGAGAGCATATTGAACAGCTTTCGGCTGCCCCGGTCGTGCCTCCAATTCGTCAATCCTCCACTCCGCGCGTCTGTAACCTTCCACAATGTGATATGGAAGTATTCACGGGTGATTATTTGAAGTGGCCTGCCTTCAGGGACTTGTACACAGCGATGGTTGTGCAGTATAATCGCCTTACTCCTGTTGAACGGTTGTTTCACCTAAATACCAAAACGAAAGCTGAAGCAAGGGCCATAGTTTCTAGGTCCCTCTCACCAATAAGGGGTTCCAATCGGCTTGGGTTAACTTAACAGCACGCTTTGAGAACAAGCGACTGTTAGTGAACAGTAAGCTGAAGATCCTATTCAGCTTGACCTCCATGCTCCAAGAGACCGGCGAAGCCGGCATCCGCTCAAGGATTGCACTAGTGCGCACAATTGCCATACGTGCAAGGGACGTCACAACACACTTCTCCATCGAAACACCTCCTCATCGCCTTTCTCCATTACGGACGCAAGTCCTCACATGATACAGTCCACTCCTTCAACCTCGACTGCGCACGTGAAAGCCCTACAACACTCAAGGTGTCCTATTAGAGACCGGCATAGTCCATATCTCCCAATTGACAACTTTGCCTGATATCCCATTGGCCGACCCTTATTGCCACAAAAGTTCGCCAATGGACGTCCTCATTGGAGCGGATATCCTTCCGTCTGTCTTAATCGGGGGCGTAAAAGCCAACATATGTGGCTCACTTCTTGGGCAGGAGACGATTTTCGATTGCATCCTCACTGGCCCCCTTGCCACGGGTAGCGCGCAAGCGATATTATTACTCAGGATATTGCCCTCGATAAACTGCTCACACAGTTTTGGGAGGTGGAAGATATCGCAATCAAGCTGGTTAAGGAGGAAGATCAAATGTGCGAGAAGTTCTTCGTCCAAACGATTAGAAGGGATCCCCCAAACAGGTATATTGTGTCACGTCCCTTTAAGACCCCTAGGCAAATAGATTTAGGTCATTTCAGATCCATGGCTCAAGCTCAATTCCTAAAAAACGAGCAACGGCTGAAGAGGAATCTCCCTCTAAAGGAGCAGTATGCTGCTGTGCTCCAAGATTATCTCTCTGGGACTCATGGTTCCGGTTCCACTACTTGCCGGTTGTTCTACTTGCCTCACCGTGCGGTGTTCAAGCCAGACAGCGCGTCCACTAAGGTCCGCGTTGTGTTCAACGCCTCCATCCCATCAGCTAACGGGAACAGTCTTAATGACGTGTTGCACTGTGGGTCCACTCTCCCGCTGACCTGACTGGCAATTTTTCCGTTATGTCTTTAATGCGTACATAACGAAAATGTATCGATAAATCCTGGTCGATCGCCAGTTCACCCCATTCCAGAGTAGACTCTATCGAGACAGTCACAACAAGTTTCGTGATTATGAGTTTATGACCGTTAAGTTTGGGGTGAACTGCGTCTGTTCCTTGCCATTCGAGTGCTGTTACAGCTGCCCCAGGTTATAGAAAATTCCTTACCTTTGGCCAGTGATATTCTACGTACGTCGATGTACGGAAGTGAACGTCTAACCACAAAGGGGTATTAATGGGGACTCCTCGAGACCATCGGCTTCACGCTGATTTCCTGGAGCTTGATGACGCAAGCACCACCAAGACATGGGGCGTGTGTTGGAAAGCCATGTCCGACGAATTCGGTTTCTCGACCACAGTCGAGATATCAATATCAAGGCGACGTACGCCAGCAGGCAGGCTTGCTGACCCCATTTGTTGTCCGAGCCAAGATTTTCATGCAGCAAATTTGGCTAACTGAACTTGGCTGGGATGATAGACTTTCCTGTGAGCTGCTCAAATCCTGGCACACGTTCCTCCACGACTACCCAGGGGTAGGAAAGATGAGTGTGGCTGGGCACTACTCCTGAAGCGCGTTGGCAACTGGATGGATTTTGCAATGTGTCCCAGAAGGCCTACGGTGCAGCGCTCTATGTGCCTGTTGTTCCTGCATCAGGAAGTACCTGTCCACCTTCTCACCGCTAAAACTAGGGTGGCTCCGGTAAAACCGTGTCGTTGCCTCGCTTCGAATTATGCATATCATCATTCCCGATCCCAAGTTGTGATACTTATTATTGGACCGACTCCACCATCGTCCTTGCCTGGCTTAGTGTTGCCAATCTTGTAACTGTCATTGGCATATCCACAAGGGTCGAACGATGGGCACATGTGCGATCGCGGGGTTTCGTCGGACGAACTACCCAAGAGTCACCTATGGTGGCGTGGTCCCGAATGGCTGAAATAGTGAAATAGTGCAGGAAACTGAAGTGGAACAACGGCCCCCCAAATGCGACACTAACCGCCTCCAAGTCGACGATTATATCGCCCGATTTTCGGATTTGGGGAGGGCATTACGGGTCATGGTCCAGTTAGCCGGGTCGAATTAGAGACAGCACAGAGACCGTTCATCGACCGCTACGGCATTCTTCGTTCCTGTGACCAGCTAAGACCATCCGAGTCTCTTATTTCCGTATAAATGCCCTTTACTGGTGCTGGTGGTGAAAAGTTCCTGGCAGCTTTTTCGCGATTCGCTTCGAGACGACGCTGACCATCACACAAATACTCCGATAACGGCAAAACCTTTGTTGGAGCTGCCAAAGTGCTCAACATAGAGTTTGTGGAGGCAACGCAGCAGGCCATCTCCGCTGCTTAC
The DNA here is from genome assembly GCA_035045545.1 of Drosophila gaucha. Lineage (NCBI taxonomy): Eukaryota > Metazoa > Arthropoda > Insecta > Diptera > Drosophilidae > Drosophila > Drosophila gaucha. The sequence continues at coordinate 30,755 of JAWNOY010000070.1, read as the reverse complement.
AATCACCAGTCCCTGTCTTGGCATTTTATACCCCCTAGCGCCCCACACGGGCGGACTTTGCTGGGGGTGAAGAGTTTTAAAAACCTCGTTCACAAATCGGTTAGTTAGGTCAAATACACAATTTTCTCCATTTCTCAAATGTCAGAGGATCCAACTAACCTAGCTTTGACTCCAGGGTACCTCCTAACCGGGGGCCCCTCGTTTCCATGTCCATGTCCTGCATTAACCGCTGGAAGCGCGTTTAATCCCTCACGCAACACTTTTGCAGGAGATGGAAGGATGAATATTTAAAGGAACTGCATAAGAGGGGAAAATAGCAGCAACCAATGCGGGACATTCAAAATAATGATATGGTGCTCATCAGAGAGGACAATCTCCAGTCAACCGACTGGCGCTTCGGTAGAGTCAAGGACGCCTGCCCCAGACCTGATGGCAAGGTCTGCGTGGTGGACGTGCTCACCACCCGCGGCACCATCCGTCAACCAATCTCTAAGCTTATCTTCTTGGTGGCCGGAGGGAGCGGGTCTTATGTTCCTATGTATTGTTCGGTTTCGTTAAAACCGTCGTTGTGTCGTCATCTACTATGTTCATGTGTCTGTATATATGTATATTTATATGTATATACATTCCCCATTAATGCCGCCAATAATCTCATACAAGTTTTCTTCTTCTCTCCTTAACCAGAGATTATTGTCCCCAAGCGTCATTCGACATAGACCCGTTGGTAGGTTCCCAAGTTTGCCGGGGCGTCCACGCCTTGAAAAAATGCCAACGGTTCCAGAAGCTATCAGCTTAAAAGTGGATTCGGGCAGTATTGATCAACAAGTACTGTCCGAACTGCCTGGCACACCAACTCTCCGTTCCTTTCGGAGCAGAGACCGGTGTCGAATTTGGAGAGGCGAACACGACACGCTGATCCATATCAGAGAGCAACGAAGGAGTGCCTTGGAGAGTGGAGAAAATTGGTCGCTAACTTCTGGCTTTTACTTTTAAATTTACGAGAATAATCCACAAAATTATAATGATGAAGAGCTACAAAATTATAAGAATATTTTGAATATCACAAATTTTCATAGAAAACAGCGTAGGTTTGAAGGGCATCTTAAAACTAATCGGTCTGAAAAATATTCCAATATAATTAAAGTTCTTTTCCCTAAACAATATTTATCAGCTAGAGTCTTGTTCAAAACTTCTTCATCTACACCAATTACTTCATCATATCCACAGTCGGCAAAATCAGTTCATACGGGCAGTGAACTTTTTAATACGAATTAATCGAATTATTTTGGATATTTTAATTTTGAATATTTTGGTATGACCCGAATACAATTGTAGGTAGATTAAAACTTCTAATTGCATCGCCAGCAGCTGGACATAGCAACCATAATAACGAAATAGTGACAATATTAGAAGAGCTTCGAGAAGCAAAAATTTAATACTAGCATTAATTGTCCAAAATTATTCTCGATAAGTTTGCTCATTACTCATTCTATTACTCCAAAAGAATGTGTATGTACTATATGTTGCATATATATATGTTAAAGAACGCTCACTTTCCATTTTTCTTTAAAGCGCAGTGAGTTTCGGTGCGCTGGCATAGTCATTTCAAATTCGACTGACTCGTTTCTGTTTCTCTACCTGCACCGAACCACACTCAACGACAGCGCAGCAACGCTGTTGCCGCGCTATAACGGACTTCTTAAAGCGACAAAATTGCAAATGACCAATCACAGCACAATTAGCGGCTAATGCAACATTACTAATATGATGAAATTATGATTCTGATGAAATGCCCAAAACAGAATACCCATACACTTACACATACAGTAAGCTGCAACACGCGCATATAGTGCGTGCATACAGTACGCTCCGACATATATAAGTTATATATAAATCCTTTCGTCCCACGATGTTCCAGCGACGACTCCTCCGAATGTGGGAGATCAATATTTAGGTAGATTACGGTGGAGGACTTGACTTCGACCCCTTTTGGTGGTCACTACTGGCCTTGTGGCTCAGCAAGGTATTTCAATAAATGATAGATTTTAACGGCAGTGTGCCGGAGTACGATTCAGACAAGTTGTGCTTTCTTTATTATAAATCAATTTAAAGCTAAAGACAAAGTCAAAACATAAGTCTATCCTAAAGTCAAATGCATCACGCCACCAAGCTGCAGTCGTCACGCCGACTCAGCGTTCTAAGCGACACAGCACTTCAGCATAAGAAGAGTCAGATTACCGCTGCTTATCGTTGCTAGTGCAGAGCACTGAAGTCACAATTTGGCGCATCAGCATTGTTTACATGAAGCTACTTAGTTGCTATGGTATTTATGGTGTTATTTGTTAACTGCGCCCCGGCAGGATTATGTTCATCCTCGGTTATTCTGAAGTGGTCGATCACACGTTGAATCTTCATCGACGGTCGTCTCTTCCTTAATGCTTGGAAAAGGATGAGTGAGCCAATGATACCCACATTTAGTATTACCCCGACAGCGAACCAGAATTTGGGAGATCCAGCGGCATCAATGTCTTCCTTTATTCGGTGTAGTAATGGAATACTCGGAGCTGGGTCATGGCCAATGATGTTTAGGAGCGGTGACCACGGTCCTCCGTTTGTTTACAAATTCGGTACCGTTGATGGTCGCTAACCGTTCAAATGTTACTAAGTGGGTTCCCTCTGCGAGTGTCTCTGGACCGTCGTTTGTGCGGATGCGGGCAGTCGCATCGTTGATAATGATAACGCCGTCATCGATGGGCATTATTTCCTTTAGATGACTAGGCTGAGTGTGGCATTGAGCAATATTTCCCGCGTGGAGCGAACTGGCACACGTTTTGATTTTCGGAGTTTATAGCTATCTGCCTGGAATTTGACTCAATTAGCTGGGCTTTTGTTACCCTGATTTTTAGGAAGTCAGAGACATCTGGAGTGCCCGCCACTACTTTCAATGCTGTTCATAGAAAATCTAAGCTCCCCGCCATTCTGTGGTGTAATTTAAGGACGGACAACAGTGTTCTTATGTGGTCTGAATCAAAATCTGGCAGCTTACGCATATGTGATTGTGGGAAGGAATCGGACAATTTTTATGTTTCTTCTATCATGCTAACGAATTCTGAGAGATTGCTGGTGTGCCTTAAGAAGTCACGTTGTTCGACTACCAGTACTTCACCGTCTATTACTGGGATGTAGTTGGCATGCGAGAAGTCGGTGACCCTAGCATTTGCTACTGCCAGTATGATAAGGTGAGTGACTGAATGTATAGTTTTATTGAATTCTACTAGTTAAATTGTGTCTTCGTCAATGACCAATATCTTTTTGGTGTTGCCATAGGCATCTGTGCCTTTTTTGTCAACAACCCACGTTGGGCTGTTGTAAGGTGACCACGATGGCCTGATGATGCCGTCTTTCAACATTTGCTTGACTTCACTGTTTACGAAGTCAGTAACGCCCATTAAATTAGGGTAAGATCTGACATATACGTGTTCGTTGTCCACCGTGCGAATTGTGGCGGAGACACCGGTGTAAAAAGGGAGGATTTCTTCTGCTGTTGAGAAAGCCTTTTTCCTTTTAATCATGTTTCTGAACTCCTATTTATTGGAATCAGGAACCGCGATGTCGTTTACATCAGTGAAATTAACGACTGCGCATTTCTGGTATTGAATTTCTTCACATATGTCCTGATATTCAAGTGACTTCTATGCTAGGTCCACCTTGCTCCGGCTTGTGTTAACAAGTCGAATCCTATAATGGCATCGAACGAGCTGAAAGTGTCTAGAAGGAAGAATGGGGAAGTGTGCTAGAAAATGTTTATTAAGCACTTTTGCTAAATTTCAGTGGATCCGTGGATCGAATTTACTGAGAATGGCTTGGCGACCGGCTTAATGGTTTTTAGCTCCTTTACGGCCTTATCATAATTTTTTGCAGCGCCTGTGTCAATTAGCATTTTTAATGTTCTCCCAGCCAACCGTCGTTCAATGAACGGTAACCGGGAACATTCCCTAAAAAATGGACAAAGTCGGATTGTGAGTACTCGTCCTCGCTGTCGATTTATTCGACTACGGCCTTTGCTGCCTTTTCGTACGCTGCCTTTTGCTCTTCAGTATCTTCTTGAACAATATTATTAAGACGTTGCCGTCTTGGGCCTGTTTGGCGATCTGAGGAGTTTTTCCTCTTGGGAACTCATTCTGTTGGTGCTGATTGTAATCTGTACGCTGTGTGAACCTGGACGAAGAGTCTACCTCCATCGGTTGCGGAGCTTGCGCTTGGCTGTCTTTGTTAGGTTTCTCCTGTGAAGCGTCCTTCTCTGAGTTGTTTTCTCAGGCCCGTAATAAAGGTGTGCAAGGCGTCGGCCCCAACTTCAGCATTGAGCAAATCTGCGCCTTTTCTTTTGTCAACTTCGTCATAGTACTGCATGAGGGTCATGTCGCCATGACCATGTCTACGTTTTGCCTCACTAAGCGCAAAGATGTTTTGTCGGAATAGGTGCAGTCTAGCCTAGCCAGAATGGCATCAAAATTTAGGACCGTATTATAGGACACAAGCTCCAGCACAGGCTCCAGCTGTTCCTGTGACCTTGTTCCTAATAATGGCTACTGCTTGGTAGTGCGAGCTGCAGCGGTCTAACGGCTTGAACAGTTCGTACGCATTTATTTCTGCCTGTTTCCAGCCTACATATTGGTCTTGTGCACCACAAAACTCTGTCACTGACTTTATTATGTCGAGTGGTATATCGCATTTGACACCTGGGATAACGGACACTTTTTTGTATGTGACAATCGGTGGTGTTTGCACCTGTAGACTCTGCTTGTCAACGAGAGCTTGAATTTGAGAGGGGTCCATGGTGTTGCCCAATTGGGGTTCTAAACTCCAACCAACCTGCTCGTCTTCCGGACTTTCCTCACTTTCGTATTCTATTTGTATCTCTCTATAAGCGTTCACCCAACTCATTGGCTAATGTCACGCCTATACGAATATACTTTTGCCGAGCACGACTGATCGGCAGCTTTGGATACAGGGAACAGAGTGGATACAATGTTACTGACAGTACACTACAATTTAGCCCCAGTATTTTACGCAGTACAATGTCAATAGATAAGAGTATAATAATATTTAAATGATTAAAGGTATGCAAGAAAAATTTTAAACTTGGTTAAAGTAATCAATAATATTTTTAGTTTGGTAAAGGTATGCAATAATATTTTTATTTGGGAAAAGTATGCAATGATATTTTTATAGCTTGGTCAAAGTATGCAGTAGTATTTTTACTTTATTTTTTCTTTTTATACCCTGAACCCATTGAAAATGGGAAATCAGGGTATAATGGTTTTGCAAAAAGTATGTCCGTCTGTCTGTCCGTCTGTCCGTATGTATTAACGCGTCGATCTCAGAACATATAAGAGCTAGAGACCTCAAATTTTGCATGACGGTCTGTGTATACAGCGCGCATATCGAGTTTGTTTTAGATATTCGATAAATTTTTTCGTTTCAATGATATCGATTTAAAACGTTATCAAGATTCAGTTTTTTGACCACATCTTTTACATATTTTTAGCTGCAGCAACCAAAATTAGTTTTTAGCTTTTTGTAAATAAAATACATTTTCTATTTTTTCATACTTTGGATACCAGCTCCACATTTCACAAAAAAAAATTATTAAAAAAAAAAATTATTAAAGCCACAATTAAATTTTTTCAAATTTTTTAGTGAAAACCGTATTTTCAATAAATTAATAGCATTCAATGCAGAAAATTGCATTCAAATCCGTTAAGTAATACAGAAATTATCAAAGGAAACATTGTAAAAGCACGCGGCAGCAGCCTGTACGTGTGCACACATACATTCAAATCAACTACGCAGAAATCGGCGCGCGTACTTCTGTGTGCATGATATATATATGTGTGCATGTGTATCACTGTTGCCAAATCAGTTTTTTTCCTGTCAAATCGGGCTTTTATGAAAGAGCAATTGCGGAAAAAATTCCAAAACAGCGGATAGCGGGAAAAATAGCTTTCTAAAAACTGATTTAGCTGTTTTTAATTTGACTTAATATTTGCATGATTTCTTATAAAATTGAATACAAAATGGTGAAAATTTCAGTAAAAATTTTTGTGGTAAGCAAAAAAAAAAGGTTGTCAAATTTTTATTAAGAAAAATTTTGCAGAAAAATTGAGGAATTCAATACATTTTCCTACAAATCATACAAAATTTGCTTCGAAAATTAAGCTTTTTTCTTGATGTAGCTTTTTTTTGCTCAATAAAAGTTGGCAACACTGATGTGTATACAAATATGTGCACGTGTATATGTGTGCATGTGTATATGTGTGTATGTGTATATGTGTGCATGTGTATATGCGTGCCTGTGTGTATGTGTGCATGTGTATATGCGCGCAGAGGTAATATGCGTGCCTGTGTGTATGTGTGCATGTGTATATGCTCGCAGAGGTAATATGTATAGATAAAAGATGTAAGCTAGGTTGTTTAAAACATCAGCTCGGACTTTGTTACTTGTTTTTGCTTAAGTTTGCTTAGCAAAAAAAAAAAAAAAAAAGTTTGCTTGGCCGTTTTGGCAACTCTGCTTGTCAAATGCAGACGTATGAACTTTTTGTGTGAAAAAAAAGTCAAAATCTATCTTCACCAGAAATTTCTGGAAAAGGCGCAAAATTGTTCGCGTGGGTGCGCCACGCTATTTTAACACCAAGGGCGAGCTCAAACACCAAACAATTACTAATATCGCATAACTTGTCAATTATTAACAATCGCCACGTGCGCGGTGCTCTGTGTTTGATTTCACCATAAACCAAAACCAAAAACTTAATGGTTTTAACTAAACTCTAGCAATTTATATTATAAATTGCACCAGAATGCAGAACACCTCAGTACCTCAACTCCCGCCAACAACAACGAAGTTGCAATTCAAAATAACACATTTTACCTTCTTGTTCAAGACGAAGAAACTGAAGTGCTTACTATGGATGTAGACGAGATCTGCCCCAATCTTGCCTCACTTCAGGGCCAAGCCACTATCAAAACTATCCCAAGGCCACCCCCTATTGTTCTTCGAGATATAATTAGCCTTCAAGTGCTTCTAACTGCATTGGAAGAAGTAACAAATTTAGACAATATTGAGGTAAAATCTTCCATGGGTAGAACAACAAGAATTTACGCTAAATCACCCGAGAGCTATAGAGCAATTGTTAGGCAACTAAACAAAATCAACATTAAATTTCACTCCTATCAACTGAAGGAGGATAAACCTTTCAAAGTGGCTATATTAGGACTAAGCCCCTCCACCTCAAATTCACAAATTAAAGCTGAACTGACAAAAATTGGTCACAAGGCCGTAAATATATACAAACCCAAAATCCAGAAAGACCGGTGATCCGATGAATAATAATAATAACTAGAGGGATGGGCTAACTTCGGCCATGCCGAAGTTTGGTAATACCCTTGCAATTGTAAAGGATATAGATATAGTTTTCTCTGATTTGCCACGCCCCCAACAATTGGATATATATCATTTTTGGGCAATCTATTAAGCAGGGCAACAGTAACCTATATATCAAATTTTGAAGCTCTACCTATAAGACTTTGGAAGATATAGTTTTCTCCGATTTGCCACGCCCCCAAGAGGCGGATATATATAAGTTTTCATAATTTTGTCGAAACGGTCAAGCCTAATGTCTGCGTTAATTTTTGGAACTCTAGGTACAAAATTGTAGAAGATATAGTTTTTTCCGATTTGCCACGCCCCTAATCTGCGTAGATATATATTCTTTATCTTTTTTTCTAGGAGTGGTTGATACAAATATATGTTTAAAGTTTAATGTCTCTGGCTTTAACAGCATCCAAAATATTGGAAGATTTATGTTAAGCACTATATAGATATTCACGATTTGCCACGCCCCAAGTAGGCGTGGATATATATTTTTTTGATTAATCTGAAGGGAAGGCCAACAGTATATTACTTTCCAAATTTGGATGCTCTAGCTTCTAAAATGTAAAAGATATAGTTTTATCCGATTTGCCACGCCCCCAAAGGGCGTAGATATATAATCTGTATCTTCTAGTATTTGGGTGCATATCAGAGGTACATATTCCAAACTACAAGTCTCTGACTTTAATAACGTCGAAGTTATCCCACTAAAACATTTCTTAAAACCGATCTGTCCTATGGGAGCTATAGGATATAGTGATCCGATCCGGATGATTCCGAGATATACAATGCCTGCAGCACATTCCAGCCTATGTGCAAAATTTCAGCTCTGTAGCTCTTATAGTCTCGGAGGAGATTGCGTTGATCCAGACAGACGGACAGTCGGACAGACAGACAGACGGACAGACGGACAGACGGATATGGCTATATCAACTCAGCTAGTCTTGTTGATCAAGAATATATATACTTTATATGGTCGGAGATGCTTCCTTCTCTGCGTTGCAATCTCCTGACCAAAATTCATATACCCTTTTTGAAAGAGTATAAATATTAGTAGGGAACGCTAGAGGACTGACTAGCAAAATGCTCGAATTAAGTAACTTCGTATCAGTCAACAACATTGATATAGTTTTAGTTTGCGAAATTAAAATTAACAGCAGAAGACCCATTAATCTTCATGATTTTTATGTCTACACAACAGATCATCCTAATGACAGAGCAGTTTTAGGAGCAGCCGTCTTCGTTAGGAGAAACATAGGGACTTTCCCCTTGAGCCACTATCTACGGAAAAAGTACAATTATCATGTGTTAAAATCTACACAGAGCTCGGAGAAATTACAATTGGTGCAAAATACTGTCCTCAAAGTTTCTCATGGCGCAGTGATGAGTTTATAGATGTGCTCGATTGTACGAGTAACCTCAAATACCTTTTTGTAGGGGATTGGAATGCCAAACAGCCATAATGGTGATCCAGAATCGTCAACGCGCGAGGAAGAGAACTTGCATGCAGCCTCCAAATACGTCAGGCGAACATCCTGGCAACTGGTGCTCCCACCTGCTACCCCAGCAGGGTTGAAGCCAGCCCTTCTCACATCGATTTTGCGATATTCAAAGATATGCCATATGAAATGTTAAGAATAACTGATAGTTGGGACCAACTCCCAAGCGTCGCAGATAGCATCAAACCCACGGCTGCTCGGCAGAAACGCCAATATAGCAGCCTTCAGAAACTATCTAAATACATTAATTCAACTCAATTTAGACATTAATACAGCAGAGGATATAGACCATTTGGCTGACATTTTTAATACAAAGGTATGTCAAGCTGCCGATGAAGCCAATAGCTTCGCAAACCTACTGGCTAACAAAAGAAGATTGCGGAGGCACTATCTTAGCACTCATCATCCTATAGATAAAATGCGCTGGCATAGAGCTGCGTGAACTACGTGAGGCTTTTCAAATACATCGCAACAAGCACTTCGAGACGTTACAGGCGAACCTACATTACACGGTCGATTCGCATCATTCGTAATGGCAATTTACGAAAACCATTAAACGTCAACCACAACGAGTGACACAGCTACGGAATTCGGCAGGATTTTGGTGCAAATCGTCAGATGAACAGGCAATCACATTTGCAGACCATTTATCTGAGCGCTTTACACCCCTAAGCACTGCATCAAGTGGGGAAGTAGCTAATACAGAAAATACTCTCTCATCCCCTCTGCAAATGTTGCCACCTATTACACCAATTCGCCTTGAAGAGGTTGACAGAGAAATTCGCAAACTTAAAAACAAGAAGGCTTCAGGCCTTGATTTAATTAATAATAAAATTCCAAAACTACTTCTAAAGCGAGCAATCCTTTAGCTTACACAAGTTTTTAATGCAAGCTTACGAATGCAACACTTTCCCACACAATGGAAAACATCCAGGATAACCATGATCCTAAAGCCAGGAAAGCCGGAGCAGTATCCCGACTCGTATCGGCCAATAAGTCTATTACCTTCGGTATCAAAAATTTTAGAGAGACTGATTACTTCACGACTCGTTGCCTACTGGAATCATCATGAAACGATTCCTGAACATCAATTCTTGTCACAGCACAACCGAATAGGTTCATCGTGTGACAGACCACATACTTAAGGCATTTGACCAAGGAGAATACTGCAATGGCCAAGATAAAACAAGCAACACCAGCTAATATTTATTACTTATAAAATCCTTCCTCGAGAACAGAAAATTCGTGGTACAAGTTCAACAGAGTCAATCTCCTACCAGACTAGTGCTAGCAGGAGTACCTCAGGGTAGCGTTCTTGCTCCACTTCTGTACTCGATATTTGCTGCCGACATTCCAGACCCAAATGACATATCTGACATCGATCGCAACAAAATGCTCCTTGCATCTTACGCCGACGATGTTTGCATATTATACTCAAATGTTTGTAATCAGGAAGCCATGAACGGAATTCAATAGTACCTAAACAAATTTGAAAGATGGACTAAACGGTTGAATGTGGGTATAAACTGCAGCAAATCTATTAATGTCTGTTTTTATACCCTGAACCCATTGAAAATGGGAATTCAGGGTATAATGGTTTTGTGACAATCTATGTAACAGGCAGAAGGAGGCGTGGCAGACCCCATAAAGTATATATATTCTTGATCAGGACGACGAGCTGAGTCGATCTAGCCATGTCCGTCTGTCCGTCTGTCCGTCCGTCCGTCTGTCCGTCTGTCCGTCTGTCCGTCCGTATGAACGCAGTGATCTCGTAAGCCACAAAAGCTAGAGATTTGAGATTTTAGATATATATTCTTGTATACCATACGCAGTACAAGTTTATTTTTTTTTTCGATAACTCATCCTATTTCCTTATTATCGATAACAATCGATATTTTGACTTTGTTTTTAAGCTATAACTTATAGACCATAATACCTAGAGACACCAAATTGACTATGTAGGTTGCTATGATGTAAATACAGATAATAAATTTTTTAAATTTTAGATACCTCCCCCATTAGCCCCATAAGTGGAAAAAACGTATTTCAAATACTAGGGAGTTGGGATTTCGTATATATACACCTCTAGATGTCAATATTATGTCCTGAAAGTAGATCTAGAACCGAAGTTATTTAACAATGAATTTCTCATAATGCTGCCAAGAATGCAGCCCAAGCGCAGCCGCTAATTCATGTATGCAGTAAGCGGCGCGCGTGCTTGTGTATGTATATGTGTGCGTGTGTGTGTGCGCGCAGAGGGTAATATGTACCGGTAAAAGATGTAAGCTAGATTGTTTAAAACACCGCCTCGGACTTGGTTCAGGGGATCTCGTAGTCGGGCAGACCCGACTAGAGCGTTCCTACTTGTTATTAATGCAAAGATAATGCCGCAAGAATCACATGAAAAGTAGCAAACTGCATTGGTGACTGAACCGAAAAAGTACCCTTCCATTATGCTGTATACGACTAGTGTATCAGAAAATCATTGCGCCAACATGGAGATATGGCATTCAGATTTGGGGTACTGCAGCCAAATCCAACCGCAAGAGATCCCAAATTGTGCAAAACAAGACTTTCCGTCTTATAACTGGATGCGAGTGGTATGTAAGAAACCTAGCATTACATCGAGACCTTAATATCAGTTATATCGAAGACCAGATATCATTCTATTCGAGCAAATATAATGAAAGTTTGCTGAACCACGAAAACCGTTTTGCTCAACGCGGCTAAAAAAGAGGCACTTTGGCCTTTTGCAGAATCCAACTCATTAAAAAAATAAAAATTAAAAAAAAAAAAAAAATTTAATAACATATATTATAAATAATAAATAGTAAATTAGAGCTCATTCCTAAGATGAGCTAGGTGATATAATAACGAAGATACCAATATTGTTAAAACTTAATCTGTAGCTTGTACTTGTTGAAAAAAAAATAAAACTAAAAGAGAATTAAGACATGAGTTTGCTTGTCAAATGTCATGTTTTTGTTTTAACTACTTAAACTTGATTGGGTATTAATATTGTTGTTGGGCGCCAGTTATATATAAGTCCTTTCGTCCCACGATGTTCCAGCGACGACTCCTGTTGTGAGGAGCAATATAATGGGCGGAGGAGTATGTATATATATTTAGTCATTTGTATATAAGGGCCCAGCTCCTTAACGGTTGGTATAAACACCGCAACGACGAATGCGAAATAGTCGCACAGGAGTGTGTCGCACGCAGCTATTCAGCAATGGGCTCGTGTCGCAGGCGAACAACTAACGGTTAGCCGAAGTGCCGATCGCATCTGTGCAGCGATAGCTAATACAGTCGCGCATACGCCAGACATACGAAGGCGCCAAGATAACAGGGCTTCGGCGAATGGAATGTTCGAGAGAATCACGTAATGGCACCGTTAAGTGGACACGAGTACCATAAGCAAGCCCCGGTCCAGCACGAAGCAGGGCCTGCCGCTGGCATATAAAAGGGAGAGGCAGCTGACCAAGTACCAGTGAAACGTGAAAGTGGAAGTCAAACGCAAAGTGCCCAGTAAAAGTGATCAGCGAAGGACATCGAACGACACGCAAGGACATCGAGGAATACGCAAGGACATCGAGGGACCTGAAAGGACAACACAGGACACCACGCTCAAGGCTCTCTTCAGCAACCACTGCCACCAATACAGGACATTGAGGAGCATGGTCAACAAATAGGCAACTTTAGCGAATCTTGCAGTGTGTGAGTGCTATTTACACTGTCTCTTGCGGATACGCCTGTATGAAATCCGTGCGGTGTGCCGGAGTATACAGCAGCGAATCCTGGCGATAACCTAGTGTACCCAGAGCGAATCCTTTACGTGCAAGAGAGACGTATCGCACTCGGAAAGCCGGAGTGCCTTCGTAAATAGCGAATCACATAGCCAAGTGTGCCCTTAGGAGGCGAGTCCTTGCGGATAGCAAGAGTACCACAGACAATATAAATGAAATTGTGAACAATACATTAAACATAAGCACAACGAAGGACAAAATATAGCAGCTCAAACATAAAACCATAAAAGACTTATTATCGCCAGGTGCCTACAAATACAAATATTATTGGCACGAACACACAGTCGACTGAAACTCAGCCCGGCTTGAACTCGGAATATCCGAAGGTTGTGATGAATCACCAAATCAGCCACCCACCCATCTCCACCAAACACCACCCCCACACGACACCCACACCACCGAACCCACAGCACACACACGCAGCAGAGTACAGCACGGTCGAGCCCAAACTCAACCCACCACGAGCCGAAACTGGGGGGCAGGCGCAGCTGCAGCGCATACGCCTGACAGCGATGCAGCGCCAGCGCATTCGGCTTAACCGCGCACACCACGGCCGAGCGGAAAGCCGCCAGAGGGAGGAGCATGAGCACGGCACTCGACCGCAGCACACTGAAGCGTACGGACGTACGCGCATGACGCGATACGTCATAAAGGGAGTCAACGGAACGTGCTGGAACGAGCAGACGTGCACGGGCGTTGTACCCCGCGCTGCGGCATCTCAATCACCTTCCTGTAAGGCCGGGCGATGTCCTCCGAGCAGGAAGGGATTCCCTTAACATAAGTTTGAAGGCTACGAAGCACCAGGATTTACTACGAGAATTACAAGGATTTACTACTACGAGAAATTACCAGGATTTACTACTACGAGGATTTACTACTACGAGAATTTCCAGGATTTACTACTACGAGAATTACCAGGACTTATTACTACGAGAATACTAATACGAGAGTATTACTAAGAGGAATTACCAGGATTTACTATTATCAGAATACTACTACGAGAATTACAAAGATACCATCAACGAATAGCCCGCAGATTCGCAACTACGAGCGCAAGCTGACTCATCAACTTAGAAGAAGCAAGTAGTATGCCTGGAGTACGGTGTATCAGTTACCGCCGCAAGGCGGAGTTGGAGGCGGTCCTACAGCAGTTTGGGATTGACGCGAGTGGCTCAGTGGAAGAGCTGCGCAGGAGGCTCAGCCTATTTGTAGGCCGAGATGATCACCCCCCGAAGACGCTCGCACGGCTGGAGGCGTTGGCTCTGCAGTATGGGGAGCGCGCTAACCCAGATTCGCGACCAAGCATCCCGTTTCTCATGGGCGAAGAGGAGGACGCGAGACCGCCAACTCACCCAAGCCCATACCAGTGGAAGAACCCACTACCCGGATAATCTTTCCGAGGAGTGAATGCCGGAACTGCAGCCAGGAGGAGGTGCCCTATCCCATGTTGGCAGGGCAAATCAGGAAGTGGGGAATTACCTTCGACGGCGTTACCGATCCTTTGAGGTTCATCGAGCAGTTGTAGGAAAAGGCTCGAGCATACCAGATCGGGATATTAGATATGCCACGCGCTATGCCGCAACTGCTCACCGGGCGGGCAGAGAACTGGTTCAGAGGCAGCGAGTTACAGAACACTAACAGGCCCGTCTTCAGGAAAGCATTCCTTGATTTCTTTTTGCCACCCTGCTACTACCAGAGATTGGAGGACGAGATCAGGAAGCGGTGGCAGCGCAAGGGCGAACCCTTTAAGGAGTTTTTGATCGACTTGCGATTGATGATGCAGAGGGCCGGATACACGGAATCCGAAAGACTCGAACGCACTTATGAGAATTTGTTACCCGACTACCGTCTGACTAACCTAGTAGTCACTTATGAGGAGCTCCGGGAGATGGCCCGGAAAATGAATAGCGAACCTCTCGCCGAATCGGGGAGCTGGGTTCCCAGGCAAATGAGCCAAGCTCCACGAAGGGAAGAGGCTGTGCACCAGATGGCACGGAGGAGCGGGGATATATCGCGGACCCACGAAGCGCATGCTCTAGGTGCGGAGAGCAGGGGCACTTCTGGCTGCAGTGCCAGAGGCCACGGGCATTGTTCTGCTGGGACTGCGGACGCGGACTGCGAACAAGAACAGTGGACTGCTGCCGACGACAATCGGCGGGAAACGACCCACGTCTCCGACCAAACCGGGATTCCGACGGTAGGAAACACACCTGCACTGCGCCTTGAGGGGAGCCGTATAGTCGCCACAATCGGCATTGGGAGAAGTACGCGGACGGCGATCATTGACACGGGGGCATCGCGCAGTTTCGTAACAGCAGAGCAGAACGATGGAGGAGGCGACACCGTCCCGATCGGGTCATCGGAACACGAAGCGGAGGGCCAAGTGAACCTTGGCGGACGAGCTAGGTCAGTTTGAGGAGCTACTGGGGACCTGCACCATAACGGAGCATCGGGTCACCATTCGGGACGATAGACCCATCAAGCAGCGCTACTACCCGAAGAGGGGGTGCATTGAGCCGTCACGAAGCCCACATAGCGCGCCCATTGTCCTCGTTGGGAAGAAAACGGGGCAATGGCGGATGTGCGTAGACTACCGGCAGCTGAACGCGCACTCCATTCCAGATACCTATCCATTGCCACATATGCAACACATTCTGGAGAAGCTTCGCAACGCCCGCTTTATTTCCACTCTAGATTTAAAGAACGGATATTGGCAAAGAGAGTCGGGAGTGCACGGCGTTCACAGTACCGGGAAGGGGGCTCTTCCAGTGGAAGGTCATGCCCTTCGGGTTACACTCGGCTCCGGCTACGTTCCAGAGGGCGTTGGAAGGAATCATCGGGCCTGAGATGGAACCCTGGGCGTTCGCCTATTTGGACGACATCATGGTCATCGGAGAGACAGTTGAAAGCCACATGGCAAACCTGCGGGAGGTGTTCAGGCGACTCAGGCAGGCGAACCTGCGCCTGAATAAGGAAAATTGTAAATTCTTCCAGAGGAAGCTGGTCTATCGGGACACGCAATTAGCGAAGCGGGCATCCACACCGCCAGTGCATAGGGCTCGCGTCCTGGTACCGACGCTTCGTACAGAACTTCGCCGACATCGTACAGCCGATGACATCCCTGCTCAAAAAGGGCAGGAAGTGGGACTGGCGAGAACCGCAGCAGTTGGCATTCGAGGAACTAAAGTCACGGCTAGCGGAGGCTCCGGTACTAGTTTGCCCGGACTTCAGGGAGCGTTTCGTTCTGCAGACGGACGCGAGCGCGTACGGGCTCGGGGCCGTGTTGACTCAAAGAATCGAGGGTCAAGAGCGAGTGGTAGCGTACGTGAGTCGGCGGTTAAACAAGGCGGAGGAGAACTACTCCGCGACGGAGAAGGAATGCTTAGCGATCGTATGGGCAATACGTAAACTACGATGCTACCTGGAAGGGTATCATTTTGACGTCGTCACCGATCATCTAGCGGTCAAGTGGACGAATTCAATTGAGAGCCAACCTGGACGTATCGCGCGCTGGACGCTAGAGTTGCAGCAATACCGCTTCGACGTCCATTATCGGCGAGGGAAACTGAATGTCGTGGCAGACACTGTGTCCCGTCAACCAGCAGAAACCCTGCACACCGCTAAGAAAGAAGTATATACGTGCCAGTCGTGGACCCCGCAAAAGGCCAGAGTCAGGGAGCACCCGGGGAATTTCCCTGACTATGTCATAGAGAATGGTCAGCTATATCGTCATTTCGACCGTCGACCAATGGAGGAGGAATATTTCCCCTGGAAGCTGTGCATTCCGTGGGAGAGCCGAGAGAGGGTGCTGAGAGAATGTCATGATCAGCCAGCGGCAGGACACCTGGGCGTGTGGAAGACCATGACAAGGGTGATGCAGCGATACGACTGGCCGGGTCTTTGCAAAGATGTTGCGCGGTATGTACGCCGGTGTGAGACCTGCCAAAAATTCAAGGTTAGCCAACTACGGCCGGCAGGGAAGTTGCTCACCCGGCAGGTCAACGAGCCGTTCCGAGTAATGTGCGCGGACTTCCGCGGGCCTCTACCCCGAACGAAACAGGGAAACACGATGTTGCTGGTTTTTATCGAGCCGGGAGTTCAAGTCGTTCATGCAACAGCTGGGGATGGAGAAACAATATACCCCGTACAGCCGACAGCAAAACCCGACGGAACGGGCTAACCGTACGATCAAGACGATGATCGCCCAATACCTGGGACCACAACAAAATGCGTGGGACGCGCTGATTCCAGAAATCAGCTTGGCGATGAACTCCAGCATCTCGACTCAACAGACTACAGTCCGGCGTTCCTGGTTCAGGTTCGCGAACCCCGCCTACCAGGGGCGCTGTACGAGGAGGTCACCCCAGGCCCTGGCCGACCGACGCTGGCGGTACCGGAAAAGGGACAGCTAATGAGAGATATCTTCGAGCTGGCTCACAGGAACAGTTTGCGGGCATCGGAGGACCAACGGAGGCATTACGACCTGAGAAGACGGAATTGGCGGCCAACGATGGAAACAGAAGTTCTCGTCCGGACGCACTATTTGTCCAAGGCAGCGGACAACTTCGCCGCCAAGTTAGCACCAAAATTTGATGGACCCTGGACAGTAGTTAAGTTTGGGTCCCCAAACATTGTCAGACTGCAGTGGATCGGGGGTCGACAGCTCCGGACGGCAAATATCGCCGATTTGAAGGAGTACCATTAAGGGGACCAGCAAGACAGCGCAGAGGAAGGGCGCCCACGGGGCGATAAAGCCGGCAGAGAGACCGTTGCGTTGAACGATGAGCCAAGACAGCCACCATTAGTGCAGAGCAGGCAAACCAACGGTCGGCCGACCCATGGCACACACCACCAGAAAATTCACCACACCAGCAGCGACAACATTAGGCAGCGTTGACCGACACAGAGCACATTTGATCAACGACAGCCAACACGAGCAGACCTACAAGAGGAGACCTAACCAACCAGCAACCAACCGTGAAGAATAACCGTTTTCTTCAATCAACGCTCTTCAGTCAACGCAGAATGGACCCACGGCCAAGACCCCAACCGACGAACCGACGACGGCCACTGACCCTCCCGATGATCGACCCCGCTGTCTGACGTCGATCGGAGGAGCAGGAGCAACGAGCAAGGATGAGCATGATCCAGCTGAAATGGTGCGTCGACCTGGTAAAAAGGCGGGCCCATGAACTGAGGCGCAGGAGGGGGAGGGCAGGCGAGGCTACCCTGTTCCCCGCCTACAGCGGGTTCGACTTGTGGAGGGACCGCCACTCGGCGACGATCACTTGTCCAAACCAAAAGGAGGAGCTATCCAGGGGCAGCAGCAGTGAGGGAAGTAGTGTCACACCACCCCGCTTCCCAGGGGTGACGCCTACCTATACTATTTCCGATACCGACTCACCTCGACCGGAGTCGAGCGACGGAACGGCGAGCGATACCACGCTCACTTTCCCACGACGGACACCTCCACGATGGTCCCAGACCCTCTTACTGGTCGACAGGATGGGGTTGATCCTGCCGCGCCCAGTACGCGACAACGACCAAGTCCGTCAGGTCGGCAACATTGTGGTCCGCAGCAGCCCGAAGAGCGGACTGCTCATCACGCGACGCCACGGACCGGATTCAGTACCCGGCGAGGATAAAGCGAATTGGGTCGCTGCACCGCCTGAGTGGCTAGTGTTGATGCCACATCGACTGATACCACCGGCGCTGGTAGCGGAGGTGCGGGCACTGCCAGGATCGGGGCGCTGCAAGACATTGATCCATCTGGACGGAGAAGTGTTCCGGATTAGGCAAAATGACACCGGCAGGGTCAGCGTCCAAAGGGTGACCGGAAGAAAGGGGGGTGTGATGAATCACAAAATCAGCCACCCACCCATCTCCACCAAACACCACCCACACACGACACCCACACCACCGAACCCACAGCACACACACGCAGGCGCGCAGCTGCAGCACACACCCGACAGCGGCGTAAGCCGGCAGCGGCAGCGGGCGCTCGGCCCAAACTCAACACACCACGAGCCGAAAATGGGGCGCAGGCGTGCAGCTGCAGCACATACGACAGAACTGATGCTGCTCGCCGATGAGTTCGACGACGCTGGGAGTGGTAGCATAGGAGACACACACGACACCAGCCGGGAGGCAAGAGGGCCACTGTGCAATATAGTGCCGGAACACCATGCTGGAGTTCTGTTGGCTATGTGGGCGGATCGGGATCAGAACGCCTGCTTGTTGCCAGACGGGAAACGACCAGCGGCACCCGCCATCCAGGGGCGAGCGGGAACCGCAACGAGGGTGCACAGGTGTCGGCGACGGTTGGAATCGGCGCCGCACAGTTTAAGGCCACGATCGACACCGGAGCAACAAGCAGCTTTTTAAGTAAAAAACTAGCTAACAGGCTCGGTGACGTGGACCGGTGGAGCACCACACGAAGGTTAATCCGACTGGCAGATGGAAGCTGCACCCAAGTGGACAAACTCCTGCAGGCGACATTAAACTTGGGGAGGCGAAAGGCGAGTATACCGTTGCTGATCCTGTCTGGGGTGATCGACGACTTGGTGCTGGGGTGGGACTTCTTGGTCAGCATGGGCATCACAGTAGAGAGAGAGATTGTCAGTGGCAATCGGCAGCACAAGCATGGCAACCCAGGGACTGGAAAAGGCGTCCGGAGAGGCACTCCACGAGGATGTGGAAGTGGAGGCGTTTCTCAAGAGAGAATTGGCAGCCTTCGACAACATCAAGGGAACCTCGAAGATCACCGAACATCGGATCACGATGCATGACGAGCGACCAATCAAGCAGAGGTATTTCCCGAAGAATCCCTAGATGCAGGCCGAGATCAACACAAAGGTGGATGAGCTGCTGGCGAAAGGCTGCATTGAGCCTAGTCATTGTCAAGAAGATGACCGGGAAATGGCGGCTATGTGTGGATTTCCGGCAGCTCAACACAAGATCAGTGAAAGATGCCTACCCGTTGCCGCGGGTGCTTCATATTCTGGAGCAGTTGCGCGAGGCACGGTTCATAACAAGTTTGGATCTAAAGGACGGGTACTGGCAGATTCCTATGGAGAAATCCAGCCGGTCACTGACGGCATTTATAGTTCCTGGAAAGTGATGCCATTTGGACTCCATTCGGTGCCAGCAACATTCCAGAGAGCATTGGATCGTGTCATTGGGCCACAGATGATGCCGCATGCGTTTTCATATTTGGATGACATTATAATGATTGAGAAAACTCGCCAAGAGCATATGGACAATCTGCGTGAGGTATTTCGACGACTACGAGCAGCGAACTTGAAAATCAATATCGACAAGTGGGATTTTTTCAAGAAGGAGCTGAAATACCTGGGCCACAGAGTGACGGAGAGTGGAATCGGAACTGACCCAGAAAAAGTAGCGGCAATAGCAGAGGTGAAGCCACCGTCCAATATTAAGGAGCTGAGGCAATATGTTGGAGTGGCGTCATGGTATTGCCGCTTTGTCCCAGACTTTGCAGCAACAGTGCTTCCCCTCAATGCATTGCTGAAGAAAGGCACCAAGTGGGAGTGGACAGAAGAACGGCAAAAGGCCGAGGAGACATGTCGAGTGCTGGTGGACACTGAGAGACAAACGAACGACCAGTGTCCATGGATCCAGAAGCTGCGGCGGGAGCTAAAAGTGAAGCCCCAAAAATTCCCTGACTATGTAGAAGAGGCGGTGAACTGTATCGGCATATCCCACATCAGGCCGGGCACGAGGATGTGGCGGCGTGGAAACTATGCGTACCGAAAGGCAAGCGAGCATAGGTGCTAAAGGAGAACCACGACGCAGTGGCGGCGGGACACCTTGGAAGCCGGAAAATAATAGCAGGGGTGGCAGCTCGCTCCTATTGGCCTGGACTTTACAGGGATATGCGCACATATGTGCAACAATGCGAACTGTGTCAGCGGTATAAGCCGAGCCAACTCCAGGCAGCGGGAAAGATGCTGACACAGATCCCCGGGGAGCCGTGGGCCACAGTGTGCGCCGACTTCGTGGGACCTTTGCCGAGGTCCAAGCACGTGAATACCATGCTGTTGGTGTTCATCGACAGATTGTCCAAGTGGACGGAGATGGCCACGACAACGCTGCAAAAAGCATTTCGGGAGCGGATGTTGGCCCGATTCGGGGTACCCAAGGTGCTCATCACTTATAATGGGACACAGTTCACCAGCCGAGCTTTTAGAACATTTCTGGACGACCTTGGGGTGAGGCATCAGTTGACGGCGCCATATACGCCACAAGAGAACCCGACTGAACGAGCAAATCGTACGGTGAAGACGATGATTGCGCAATTCGCTGGAAGCAACCAGCGGAGCTGGGACGAGACGCTGCCGGAGCTGACGTTGGCAGTCAACAGCAGTGTCTCAGCATCGACTGGGTACAGTGCAACCTTCCTGACACAGGGACGAGAGCGGAGGCTTCCCAAAGCACTGTTCGATGTGGTAACAGTGGGCACTACGACACCTATCCAATGCAGCACCAATATAGCACCACAATATGGAGGACCATATACTGTGGTCGGCTTCATCTCGCCGGTGATCTGCAAAATAGGAGCGAATAAGCGAACGAGGACCGCTCATATAGCCGACCTGAAGCCATGCAAGGCTGCAGGTGAGCAAGATGCCTCAACGGATGGGGAAAAGTAATTTTTCTTTTTATTTCTAAAATAATTAAAATTATCATAAATCATTAATGTATGAAAAGGGAAAAGCATTTGCAACCATTAGCAAAAGCAAGGCTTAAGTCAAAGTCGAATGCGAGCCAGAGCCAAAACGAACAACAACAAATGCTCGTATTTGCAAGCATTAGCAAAAGCAAGGCTTAAGTCAAATTAGAATGCGAGCAAGAGCCAAAATGAACAACAACAAATGCTCGCAGCTATAAAAGAACAAAACGAAAATGCAAGGCGAGTAGCGGAAGAAGAGGCCAACGAACTGTCGATTGCAGCAACAAGTGCACGCACCCATACGCACACAATCGCATGCAGTAGGCATTAGACAAAACGGGCAACAAGAAATGCACGCACCTACATGAGCGCAATTGCAGAAAAAAGCGGCAGCCAAAACGAACAAAACCAAATGCACGCACCTATACGTGTGCAATTGCATGCAGTAGGCAATAGCCGAAATGAACAACAATAAATGCACGCACCCACACGCGCGCATTCGCATGCAGTCGGCAGCCGAAATGGACAACAACAAATGCACGGAGCTATACGCGTGCAATTGCATACAGTAGGCAATAACCATAGCAACAGCAGATTCAGCAATAAGGCGAGGCTGCCAGAAGAGTGTGACGCTGATATAAAAAGGGGCCGCTGGCACGAGCTCGGCCTATTCAAGAAAAAGATGGAGCCCACTAAGGAGGAAAAACAGTAAGCAGCGGCCGGCTCCCCGAACTACGGCGTCGGTAGGGTTCACCCTGCTGATCCTCGCCTGTTGGCCATTTTGCTGGAGCTGCAGGCGGACGAGGAGAAGGGCGGGTAACCAAACCGGCGTCGGAACTTCGGGCACGTCTGCACGCGGTGCGTCGACCACCAGTGCGCCTCCCATCCAAGGAAAACGGTGAAGAGGCTGAGGCGGCACCCAGCCTATGTGACGGCGTGGACGTCGTCGGAGATGGAGGAGCCAACGCCATCACCGGGATCCTGGGCACCGGCAAGCTCGGTGAGCAGCGGGGACAACGAAACGCTCGAAGAATGGGCGACGCCTCAGTCTGATGACGAAGGATGGACAACGCCAGCCTCGACATACATACCGGACAGTGCGACAAGCAAAGGATGGGAGACACCCCAGTCCGAGGACAAGATAGGGGCACCGGCAGCAACGCCATACGTACCAGACTGGGAAGCGGACGGGCCCTGTATGAAGAAAGGCAGATACTCGCCGCTGTCCACGTGGGAGACTGCACGGCCTCGCACGCGCTATCGTAGCAAAGCAACTGACAGCGACGAGAACATCGTCATCTGCGACACCGAGGACTAGGATGAACGAGGAGCAGCGGACGCAGCAGAGAAGTCCGACTTGATCATCTCGTCGGACTCAGAAGAAGTGGCAGGACCGGAGCCACCGACTGACAAACAAAGCCATCGCGCATGCTCGACCTTTGTCGCCACGAGCTACACGTGGAGGTATGCTGGCGATAGGCAGTCGAAGAATGGCCACCAGGTTTCTCGCTGAAGCAGCTGCCGACGCAGCAGCAGCAGCCGACACAGCAGCAGCAGCAGCAGCCGACACAGCACCTGCAGCAGCATCAACCGACGCAGCAGCAGCATCAGCCGACGCAGCTTCAGCAGCAGCCGACGCAGCAGCAGCCAACGCAAGAGGAATGGAGGTCGATACAGCTGCCACTGTTAAGCCGCCCGACGCTGCAACGGCATCATTTATATAATTGGTTTATCGTGAGCACCTGCCATGTTGGCTCAATCTCACGGTAAGCTTATTACTGAATTGAATTAAGCGTCAATAAGCGCCCCCTTGGAATATTTATTCCTCCGGTACCAATTAAAAATACTTCTGTTTGGTCGTATTTTCCACCTTGGTTTATTGCGAGGCCTACCTTACCTCTTCCGCTTTTTGGGCAACGGCAACCGGTTGATTCTTAGCGCAACGCCACGAGACTCATTCTCTACCCGCATTTGGGTATTAAACCACAACCACCACGATACTCCTCGAAGGGCCGCAACCATTAACCAGGAACAAGTTCCGTTGGCTCCTGATTACCCGTGGTACCAGCTTTAAGGCTAAAGGATACTTCCAATTTAAACTCCAAAACAGTTACGGGTTGGTGACCCAATTTCGCAGATAGCATTAGCTTATGGGTCAGACACACACTGACCGATAACCCAGGGGTAACCACGAGGAGGCCACATCCACTGTGCGACAAATTTGTCTACGACTTGACTGAATGATTTTAACCAAACAGCCCAACTACCCCCGCTGCAACGGCAGCAGTCAGAACCGACGGAGGAGGACGAGTGGCCTAGGGAGGTGGTGGAGCACCTCCAACGGACGAGAGCCCCTCAAGACCGAACAGCGCGGATCGTGTGGGCAGACGAGTGCCGATACCGCGTGCACTTCTCGCGCACGGGCCGCCGTGTATACAAACAGGTATGAGGAGAGGAACGGGAAGGGGGAAAACAAAAGAAGAAAGGAAAGAATTGATTAAAAACTGGATAACGAATATACTTCGTGTACTCACTGCGGGGGGAAAAAAGCTTGGCGGAGAAGCTGAAAGGAAAAAAAGAGAAAAAGGGATAATATTTTTCACACGGAGTGAATAATATGGAACCGCGCTTACCTTTTTCTTACACACAACGTGGTGACGCAAAACAGCTCATCATAACAACAGAGGATCGCTGGATCACGTTTAACAACACAAAAGTGAGCCGAGCGCAGAAATACGTCATAGCACTGCTTGCCGTTAACAGCAGGAGCAGAAATGCGTCACAGCACTGCTTGCTATTAACAGCAGGCGCAGAAATGCATCACGGCACTGCTTGCAAACGAACGCTGGCGCGAGATGTTGGCGCAAAGATTCAAAACACGAAGGCATCGTGTTTTTCCCGAAGGAAGAGGGGAGTGTGAGGAGCAATATAATGGGCGGAGGAGTATGTATATATATTTAGGCATATGAATATAAGGCCCCAGCTCCTCACATCAAACTCCATAACGGTTGGTATAAACACCGCAACGACGAATGCGACTTAGACACAGGAGTGCGTCGCACGCAGCTATTCAGCAATGGGATCGTGTCGCACAAGCAGGCGAACAATTAACGGCAGCGAATCCTGGCGATAACCTAGTGTACCCAGAGCGAATCCTTTACGTGCAAGAGAGACGTATCGCACTCGGAAAGCCGGAGTGCCTTCGTAAATACCGATTCACACAGCCAAGTGTGCCCATAGGAGCCGAGTCCTTGGCGATAGCAAGAGTACCCCAGACAATACAAATGAAATTGTGAACAATACATTAACTTAAGCGCAACGAAGTACAAAATATACCAGCTCAAACATAAAACCATAAAAGACTTATTATTATCGCCAGGTGCGTACAAATACAAATATTGTTGGCACGAACACACAGTCGACTGAAACTCAGCCCGGCTTGAACTCGGAATAACCGAAGATTCGTTACACGTTGGAGGACTTGACTTCGTCCCATTTGGTGATCACTGGCCAGCAAGGTATTTCAATAAATGTTAGATTTTAACGACTGTGTGCCGGAGTACGATTTAGACAAGTTGTGCCTTCTTTATTATAAATCAAACAAAAGCTAAAGACAAAGTCAAAACATAAGTCTACCCTAAAGTCAAATGCATCACGCCACCAAGCTGCAGGCGGCACGCCGACTCAGCGTTCTAAGCGACACAGCACTTCAGCATAAGAAGTGTCAGATTAGCGCTGCTGATCGTTGCTAGTGCAAAGCACTGAACTCACAATTTGGAGCGTCAGCATTGTTTACATGAAGCTAGTTGCTATGGTATTTATGGTGTTAGTTTTTAACATATATATTTTTTTTTTTTTTGTTTTTGTTTTTGTGTTTAATTACAATCTGTCGATTTGACAATAAATAATTTGTGTTACGTAGGGACTGATTGACCGTTATACGATTTTGTATGTTTGCGCTTGGATTAATGGACATATATCAGTCCACTGGCGGCAGGAAAGGCAGGTCCAGTGGGTGTCTTCTTTTTAAGCGCCTGGTGTGGGTGCTGTTGTCAAGAAGACTTATATGTTTACGTGGTTTTCTAGCCTTTGGTGGTACCTTAGTCTTAGTCTGCGTACTTCATTTTTCACATTGGGTATATTAAGGTCTCTGTGAAGGACAGAGTTTCTGACATATGGTGGGGCGTCTACAGAGCGGCGCAGGAAAATGTTTTGGAAGCGCTGGAGTACCTCCGTGTTGGAATGGGAAGCCGTTCCCCATAATTGAATGCCGTATGTCCAGACGGGCTTGAGGATGGAAAATTATATATGTCGGAGATAGAATTGGGTACTTATTATATAATGATGTAGGCGCCTAGTTTTTGAAGCGAATTGAGCAGTGTTTGGTAATGCATAACCTGAGAGAGGTTGTACAACACTGAAAGAGTGCGACGACAGTATGGTCTGTCGTAGAGTATGGCTCAGTGTGAGGTCGAGTGAGAGAGACAAAAACGAGGATAAATGTGGTTGTTGTAGATGAGTGTCAAGAAAATAGTACAGTTAGATGCAAGACGTCGACTAAGAAACACGCTAAGACTCGCTGCACATTTAGTAAAGAGATAAAAAAGAGAACACCAACGTCGACCCGTCACTAGTGGAAAATCTTATTCGCTGTCCGGAATATATATGACCATATATTTTAAATTTTAGTCATTTTCATCATGTCTGTTGATAACTTTGGTCGTCATTCAAACGAAAAATATAATTCAGAAAATATCAAAAGAAATGGCAGCAAAAGGCTGGGGCTGCTTATGAACTACGATCAAAATATTAATGTTCAGAACAGACGCCTTAAAAACGTTGCTGTATCTATTGAAGGAAAAGACGTAATTAACAATATTTTTTTACAAAAGCAAATCAACGAAATAATACAAAATTTATTGACTTATGGAAAAAACGGTGAGAGAGCAGTTAAAAAGAATAATGGTCTTTACATAGCAAAGTGTTGAAAGTTATTGTTTATTTTGTCTTAAGTTTAAGAATGATAGTTTCGTCTTAAAGACGTTCTTTCCAAAGCCATACACAACAGAGAAGTGAAGTAAAACAATCAACCCTGCGACACTCTTTTTGTGCGCAAGCCACCTGATAACCAGGTTATAATGGCGTAGATGTCTGACGGCACTCTTTCATGTTGTACTGGCATAGCAACTCTTTAATGTATTTGCGCTGACTGATTGAAATTTACTTCTATGCCCAAGAAGTAATTCATAGGCCCGTTATCAACAACGTTGTATTCTGCTGCAAATCTTGCATTGCAATGAAGCTCATGTGTCTTCACGGCTTGCTATATAAACATCGTTCATTGATGGTCGGCATAAAACCCATACGACGTAGTGTTATATCCAGCGTTGTGTTCCACACTCGGCCTGATTGCTTAAGACCGTAAATGCTCTTATTCAGTGTCAATACGTGATTGGGATGATCAGCACTGATAAAAACTTCAGTCTGGCGCATAAAAACCTCCTCCTCCAACTTGCCATTCAAGTAAGCTGTGACAACGTCTACATGATGCCTAGTTGTAGCAGGACGAAGTACAGGCGCAAATGCGCTGACTGCAGCCCTCTGCCACCACGCGTGATTTCAGCCTGCTCACGCCACCAACAAATTCCATTTTGTACAAGGGATGTGTACTCCTGCTTCATGGATGCCATCCAAAGTTCACCTTCTTCCGATTGCACAGCCTCAGTGAAACTTTCAGGAGTTGTAACCGTTGAAGCAAATATAGCATTTCGGGTATTAAATATTTTTTGAGGTCTACCTAGTTTTCCCGTTCGGAGTTTGCTTGGACGACCTGGGCCTCTTTTGCTTTTACTTGTATCGAAGGATTCTCATGCAAGCTATTGCTTACATCCAGCTCTTCAGGCTCTTCTGGGTCACTCTGAGCTATTTCAGGTTCGGATTTGTTTTCGTCTCTGAGATCATCGGAGTCATTTTGCAGGAAACTGTTCCTTCGCATTTCCCTTCCTCTTCTTCTCTGCTTACAATATGTTATTTTCCACTTCTTTTAATGCATCAAAATTCACATGCACCGCTATCTATGCACCAGACATTTGGTGTACACCACGATTCTGCTAAATTAAAAACTGTTTTTGAATTCTCGGACTTCATACTTTACACTATTGGCCACAAACTATGTTGTATCAAAACACTTTTCATTAACACTTCCCATGTGCTAAAATTATTTGTCTGATTTTTCTATATTAAAATTCATATTGGCCATTTCCGTTTATATTGTCATCTTATTTAAATTAAATTTTGATCAGGTGGAACAAACTTTAGTTGGGACTAAATACCCGGCTATGGTTCAACTCACAGCCCAAATTGTGATAAAAATTCATTTAAATAATTCGAGGATAAATTGTTTTCAGTGTACCTAACTGTACCATACAATTCTGTGTACATGTGGCTCCAAATTTCTGTCGCGACACAACCCTTTTTCGCTGCTTGATACACAATTATTTTCTTCTCTCTTTTTCTCCATCTCTGTTTTTGTATTTAATTTCTGTACACTACTTGTACTGGTTCACCCGGCAAATTTTTTTTTTGACGCAACTAAAACGTTATTTTGCACAAAGCTATGTATAACTTTTAGCTTGCCGCCAACCACTATTTCACAACAATAGCACCAAATTAAATACTTGTCCTTGACTTCTTACACCCTTGACTTTGGGTCTTCACTTTTTATAATCATTTCACACAATAACTTATGACCAGAATTTCTAGATTCCGAGCCCATAACCTGTTGAAAGTTATTGTTTATGTTGTCTTAAGTTTATTGAGAATGAATATGAATATAAAAGTTACAATGATAGTTTCGTCTTAAAGACGTTCTTTCCAAAGCCACACACAACAGAGAAGTGAAGTAAAACTCAACACCCCTTATGCAGGACTGCCGCGCTTCGTGCTGAAACTGTGAGCATGTGTTGTGTTATCAGGGTTGCATTAACAATCTTTTAACACAAAGAATGAGGAAAATATTAAAAGCCTGTATATGCAAAAATTAGTTGGCTTTTAAACAAAAATAACAGCTTTTGAAGAATTCGTATTCAAATATTATACTACTCCAAAATCTCAGATAAGGAAGCAAACTATTGAAGAGAGGTTGAAAAAATACCTCTACGATATTGAGTGAAGCATACTCCCACATACACAAAGACACCTGCAGACGCACGGTATGAGAAAGAGGCTATTATTAATGAGCTTCACGCACCAGCGAGAAAAAACTTTATACGTCGAAGAGTTATTATGAAGCACATTGATAATCATTAGCAAGCAGACTTAGTTCAAATGGAAAATTATACGACGTCAAATAATTTTTACTAACATTGATTTTTACTAACAGTAATTGACACATTCTTAATATGCATAGGGTGTAGCACTTAAAAGCAAAAATGCAGAGGACGTTGCAAGCTTGGAAATTAATCCTAGACGTTTCATGTGCTTGTGAACTGTCGCGTTTGACAGATTTCATCTTTCTGCAATGTCTCGAGATGTTATTCGACGATTTGCATCGGCCAACGACTTTATTTTGTCCACATCGGCTTCAAGAGGCCTTCCAGGACGTAGTGCATCCTCAAGATAAATATGTGGCATTGACGTTCGATCAATATATCTTCTTCGTACACATCGCATAATTTTCTCCTCGCTTGAAATGCATTTTTGTCCTTTGGTAATGTCTTTAATGGTGCGCAGAGTTGCGTTGGCAATGTTGAAGTACAGCTTAAGATTACGCACGTCAGGGAAACGAGAGCAAACTTCCGTTAGAACGCACGCTGTAAGCGTCAGCTCAGATCAGCCGATCTGGCTGATCAGCTGGGAGTCGCTGACCCGAACGTTCCACCCCCTTGCAATATGTTGCAAATGTAAAATAAGAATTCCTTTAGTCGTCGTCGCTTGTATTTATCGTCTCGTCGTCTTCGGTCGGGTTATGTATTTTCTTCCAGCGATTGACAAACGACATGGACCTTCCGTGAATTGCTGGTTCAGCAATCGGAGTGAGGGGATCCGATTGGAGATGTCGATCTACGGATATTCTATTCGCATGAATATATTGCGTTTCGATTAGAAGTGAATAGGGGACCGCTGAGAACCCATCCGAAGATAGCTTCTTGCAGAAGAGGCGTGCAACAAATATTGGCTTTGACGTCCCCCATGAGGAAGGACGGAAGGATATCCGCTCCAATGAGGACGTCCATTTCCGCTGTTCGGTGGAAATTTGGGTCAGCCAACTCCATCACAAATTTCTTTGGATAGAGTAGGAGGGGAGATTGCCTGATATGCTCGGAAGAACAAAATCGGAAGTCTCAACATGCAACCTAGGTTTAGTAGGTGATGTGAAACGAAGATGGCACAACTTTAATTCTTGGGCAGAGACTGCTTGGTTAAGCCCAGTCATGTGAGCTGAAACGAAGCTGAAAGGCGGGTTGATTTCATTGAACGTTCGGAGATAAAGGATGCTTCAGATCCAGAAGCGATCAACGCGCGAGTTACAAATCGGTGACTCGATTCTTTTGAGCTGTTGGTGGTTTTTGCTAGTGTGTTAGGCGTTCAGAAGGAGATTTGTGGTTTTAATTTGAAGAACAAATACACGTCTGGTCTCTTTGACTCTCAATATGCATATGATTTTATTCTGCAAAGTGGCATTCGAAACTAGCCTAATAAAATAGTGGATTTAAATAAGTAAAATGTCAAGTGACGGTTGTCAAGCCCTTTGTTGCTGATCTTGCAGTTCTCCCGTTACTGCTTATGGTTACGTTCTGCATCCTGTTCAAGTGCTGAAGCTGCTCGATGTGTACAAAGTGTACCCATTTATTTATTTATTTTTTTAGAATATTTCTGTTATTTTCTCCGTTTCCTCAATTGATAAAATGAACTTAAGGATTATATTTAATTTTGTTACTAGGATACTCTCTAGTATGTTGCTTAAATGATTATACAAAATATCTATGTTATATCCTATTCTATTTATGTATTGTAGAACATGTATTTCATTGTTTTCATCATTCAGTTCCTTATAGATCTCACCTTAATAATCCTTGATGAAATTTTTAATTATTGTTTGTTCTATTTTAATATGTTCGGTTATATTGCTGAACCTTATAATTATTTCATTGTTAACATTCGTTTAGTCATTTACGTATTTTATTAGAGCAATCATGTTTTCTTGTATGAGCTTAAATTTCTTATCTATCTCGTTCGAATCTAACGAACTAATGGGTTTCCTTGGTGTAATTTTTGAACATTACAATTTGTCCGATTGTATAAGAGAACATGTAATTATTTTATTTAAA
>JAWNOY010000069.1:0-28643 GCA_035045545.1 Drosophila gaucha | reverse complement strand
ATACTCCTGAGTTGCACCCAAATACAAAAAGATATAGAATATATATCTACGCCTTTTGGGGGGGTGGCAAATCGGATAAAACTATATCTTCTACAGTTTTAAAGCTAGAGCATCCAAATTTGGAAAGTAATATACTTTTGGCCTCCCCTTCAGATTGATCCAAAAATTATATATCCACGCCTACCTGGGGCGTGGCAAATCGGGAAAGTCTATATAGTGCTCAACATAAATCCTTCAATATTTTTGACGCTGTTAAAGCCAGAGACTTGACACTTAAAACATATATTTGTATCAACCACCCCTAAAAAAAAACATAAAGAATATATATCTACGCCCATTAGGGGCGTAGCAAATCGGATAAAACTATATCTTCTACACTTTTACACCTAGACTGTTTCGACAAAATTATGAAAAATTATATATATCCGCCTCTTGGGGGCGTGGCAAATCGGAGAATACTATATCTTCCAAAGTCTTATAGGTAGAGCTTCAAAATTTGATATATAGATTACTGTTGCCCTGCTCAATAGATTGCCCAAAAATGATATATATCCAATTGTTGGGGGCGTGGCAAATCAGAAAAAACTGTATCTATATCCTTTGCAATTGCAAGGGTATTACCAAACTTCGGCATGGCCGAAGTTAGCCCATCCCTCTAGTTTTTTAATTTTTTAGGTTAAACCGTATTTTTAATAAAATATAAGGATTTATGCAGAAAGTTTTATCAAAATCCATTAAGTAACATAGAAGTTATAAAAAAAAAACATTTTAATAAATGATAATATCACGCGGCAGCGATGGGAATAGAACTTGGGTCACGCGCTTCGCATGCCACCGACTCTACCAACAACACCACGGCGTCTCTTGCGCCAAATTGAGGTTGGTGTGTTGATTTGGTTAAACAGACTTGCCCCAGTTAGGTCAACTAGAATTTGTTTTAATAAATATAAGGATTTATGCTGAAAATTTTATCAAATCCATTAAATAACATAGAAGTTATAAAAAAAAAAAAACATTATATTAAATGATAATATCACGCGTCAGCGCTGGGAATCGAACCTGGGTCACGCGCTTCGCATGCCACCACTCTACCCACAACACCACGGCGTCTCTTGCGTGGCTATGTGCCAAACCAAACTCTATATCTTAAAACGTCCGCGTGGTGTACACGAATATATATTCTAAATCCCATTTCTTAGACTGCAATATTGACTAAAATAACAGCGTTTTAGTCTTAATAGATATAGTATTTCCCGATTTGCCACGCCCCCTGTGGGCGTATCGGAAAAATACTCAAACTTGATCTGACGCGGATACACACGAGTATATATTCCAAATAGTGTCCAAATGCTTCTATAGTGTCCAAATGCTGCGCGTTCATACAGACAGACGGACAGACAGCAAGACGGACTTGCACAAATCCAATAGACTCTTTTTCCCTTTGGGAACAGAGTCTAAAAAGAACAAAAATATGAAAGTTGATTAATATTTCTGCTACGCAAAAAAAATAATAATAATGATTTAATACTATGTTATATACATCTATATAAGGATTAAATTTGTAAATCTCAGGAGAGTCTTAAGTTAAGCGATGGAGAAGTTACGTAGTCAAACTTGTGCTTTTTGCTCTCGATCGACTTAACGACCAAAAGCTCTATGGCTCGGTGAGCATCATTCGAGAATGAACCACGAGTCTAGGCAGAATCCAAACTTTACTTAGTTTATTAACACAAAATAATATCTTGCAATACTTAATTTAATTAAAATAGTTAATATAACACGCGCGTATCAAGTTGTTTCATATAATCGATATTTAATAAAAAGTTTATCGAGATTCAGTTTTAGCTAAAGTCAGCAATATTTGTATTTAGCTTTATGTATATAAAACGCATTTTCACTTTTTTACTATTTTCGAAACCAGCTCCAAATTTTACAAAATTAATTTAATTAAAACTATATATATATTTAAATCTTTTATTTGCTCTTCAATTGACTTTCGAAATGTCAACAACAACAATTTTAACCAGCAACTCTTAAAGTCATAACGTCGATTTTTTCCCTCCAGTTCCAGTTCTACAGTTAGATGTAGAAGGAGGTAGCTAGTTCTCACTCTCTTCATCGGAGTCGAAATAAATAGATGATTCATTATGATGAAAATGATAACGTAATTGTCTGACTCTTCTCTCGTGATGCTACGCGTGTTGGGGTGATAAGGTTGTTTTTATACCCTTGCATAAGGGTATATTAATTTTGGTCAGAAGTTTTCAACGCAGAGAAGGAAGCATCTCGTACCATATAAAGTATATATATTCTTGATCATCAAGACGAGCTGAGTTGATATGGCCATGTCCGTCTGTCCGCTTGTCCGTCAGTCTGGATCAACGCAATCTCCTCCGAGACTATAAGAGCTACAGAACTGAAATTTTGCACATAGACTGGAATGTGCTGCAGGCATTTTATATCTTGGAATCATCCGGTTCGGATGACTATATCGTATAGCTCCCATAGGACAGATCGGTTTTAAGAAATGTTTTAGTCGGATAACTTCGACGTTATTAAAGCCAGAGACTTGAAACTTAAAACATATTTGTATCAACCACCCCTAAAAAAAAACAAAGAATATATAGCTACGCCCTTTAGGGGCGTGGCAAATCGGATAAAACTATCTATATCTTCTACAGTTTTGAAACTAGAGCATCCAAATTTGGAAAGTAATATACTTTTAGCCTCCCCTTCAGATTGATCAAAAAGTTATATATTCACGCCTACTTGGGGCGTGACAAATCAGGACGGGACGGTAGAGGAGGAATATGTTTAGAGGGGTTGTCATACTTCATAAACATATATGCATACATACAAACATACATACATACATACATACATTCATACATAAATGCATACATCAGAGTCGAGAAATGTATTTGAGTTAAGAGCGTGATCGCGCCACAACTCATTCTAGGATGTATGAATGAATGATGCCTGTCAGCTCTTTGCAGCAGAAACAAATTTTGGGGTGATCGTTTTTACCTATTTTGTACATAAGTTTTAGGGTTGAGTCAAGTGGCGCATATGTACGTGCGCCGCATCAAATTCAAGAAAACTTTAATAATCGCGAGGCGATCACGCTGCAACAAAAAGAAATTCTCGATGATCATTGTATGTATGGCTTGTGGTTAGAGTTGCGATGCTGTTTGCCAATATTTTAGTATATTTAGGTATATTTAATTGGTTTCGAATTGTATATGTCGGAGATACACTTGCATCACTTGCATGTCGTTTAGGGAAGCGAATTCTAACTTGCGCATGCCACTGTCTGAACTCAACTGACTCTCTTTTACGCATCGACCTATGCTTTCCGCATCGACCTATGCTTCTGTTGTTTTGCAAATGCAAGTAGTTGTATTGATTCGTTTACCTCTAAATTTATGGGCAAAACACTCTCTTTGACCAAGGAATATTCGGCTCCAGAGTCAAAACAAAATGAAACAGACTCACCGGTTTAACTGCTTATAGTTCCTGATGGTGGGCCTACAGTACAAGTGTCTACACGCTTCTCGATTACTCGGTCGTTTCCTCGGGATCGTCCTTTTGGACAAGCGGATGCGAAGTGTCCAAGTTGTCCTTTAAAGCATTTTACAGTTAACCGGTCAATTGAGCCTTGCGTTGAACTTCCGTAGTGGCCTTTTCCTTTGATTGGCGTCGTCTGTCGAGCACGACATTCGGCGTATTTGCGTCTAGATTTCCCGCAATAATTGCACTTCACTTGGGAGGAATGCTTGAACCTTTTTGCGGTCCGAGCCTGTTGTGTATGCGTCGTCAACAAGGTTGCGCTTCCCAAATGTATGCGCCTGTAGTTGTTGTTGCATCTCATTGCGGGTTTTTCCATTGCTTGTACAAATCCGCCGCGACAGTTTCTCATCAAATTGTGCCCATGTGATGCCGGAAAAGCATGTCTGGGACAACTATTGGGATGCACTTCTCTCTAGCGCCTCTCTTAGAGTTTTCATAAGCAGCAAAAATCAGATCAACAGCTGTGCACCAAGCCGAAGCATCTGCTCCAACTCCGTCAGGATTAAATTTTGGAAGGGTTATATGTGTTCCATTTTGGACAACTGGTGTCTGCATAGTTTTGATAATTTGCAAAGGGTTTTGGTTTTGCGCAGTACAGCTGCCAAGTATGCATCGTTAGTACTGTTTGTAGCCAAAGCAGATCTCACTTCTGATGTCGGAGATACACTTGCACCGATTTGCTGATCTGTCCTCTCGATGCTTTTATTTGTCGTTTAGCGAAGCGAATTGTAACTTGCGCATGCCACTATCTGAACTCTACTGAACTGACTCTCTTCTTTATGCATCGATCTATGCTTCTGTTGTTTTGCAAACGCAAGTTAGACTACACTCAGCTACTGCCCGCTCCGCCGTCGCCTCGCTTAACAGTAATATGTTGTCGGTGATATTCTGTCTCGCAATTCTTAGAACTTCTAAATTTCGCATTAACATTTATAATTTCACAATATGCCAAATCTATTGCACTGCGGCGACTTACAAACGCACGCACAGTGGTTAAGCTGGGTTGATTATGCGACATATATATATTTGTGTTGATTGTCAAGTGTCTTGTCCACGTGTTTGATCTTTAAAGTGTAAAGTAAAGTAGCATGCGTATATGTAAATAATTCTGAGAAAAGACTATGGACAATGATGATGATGGATAAATAAATAAAATAAGAATACATTAAGTGTATGTTGTTTTTATTTTTACAAAAATCTTTCAATAATCATTGCATATGATTGAACATAATTTTTACATCGATTAATTTAATGTCGCTAGCGTTTTCGTCAAGCTTGATTTCCTCAACTCGTGATGTTCATTGAACTCAATTTTAATTGCTGCTATATGTGCATCGTACAGTCATATGAGTTTTATTAAACGGTAATCTTATTGCCTATGCTGGCCGTAAGATAGATGGAATAGAACACATATCATCAGTTAAACAGCCTTGGCAGCAGTGTTATAGTAGTTAAATAGCTTTGTATGTGTGTGGGTGTATGTGCGTATATTTTCGAGATTTTTACAGCATTTCATTTATCGTCCTTTTATTGGCTTCCCCTCATAGTCTTGTAATGTATGTATATGTTGTCGGGTATGTATTTATCACTTGAGCTATTTTAAAAATCGCAGTTGACCAGTTTGGTGTGTAGCACTTCGAAAAATATTTATTAATGCGCACATAATCACCCACATGACATCGTGAGTGGATAAATATTTATTTTATATTGTACACAATTAGCGGCATTTTGATTGTTCAATAAAGCTTTATATTGTATTTATTGATTAAATTTTGATAAATGTCGATCCAACAATACGTTTCATTAAAGCTTAACTCTTTCCACATCATCTCTTTATTCGTAGTATTGAGTCGTTCAACAATTGAGGATTTCAAGCTACTATATTAATATTAAATTGAGTCATTAATTGCTTAAGTAATCTGCTGAAAAACTAATTTAAATATACACAACATTGACCTAGCAACATCCTCTGCATTTTTGTTTTTAAGGGCTATACTCTATGGAAATTCAGTGAATATGTCAGTCACTGTCAGTAAAAATCTTTGTTTTTTTTTGATGTCGTACAAGTATCCATTTGAACTAAGTCTGATTGTCAATGATTATCAATGTGCTTCATAATAACTCTTCTACGTCTAAAGTATTTTCTAGCTGGTGAGTGAAGCTCATATTATCTCTATTACATCTCTATCATTTTTGATATTCAAAATGTTCTTAAAATTTTTTGCCTCTTCCTTATTCGATTATTCTCATAAATGAAAGAATATAAGTCAGAACTTAGCGACTAATTTTCACCACTTTCCAAGGCAAATTTTCCATTTGAAGTACTGATTCTAGAATTCGCAAGTCGCAAATCACCATTATCAACTTTATACGGCCCATATGTCTTATCAAGCACCTTCTAAGTACTTGTCTTGGGAGTGAACTGGGGAGTTATTATCATTGAGAGATTTGTTGTTCCATAAGGATCACAAGGATTCATCATCACAACAATTCATCATCATCATCATTTAAGGAAGATTCTTTAAAAGGATTTAATTCTCGAATAATTTCAACTTTGGGTATTTTTGGGTGGCCCGCCATCCTCTGATGATGTTCATTTCGACATTAAGCTGCATCTTTCTTATGCTTAATAAGGGTTTAACTGCCTTACAATTGAAGTCATTAACGAGTTTATGCTCGTCCACACTAATGCTGAGCTGTTGCTGCTGATAGTTTTCTAGCAGCTGTCGCTGCTGCTTCCGCTGCTGTTGCCTCTGATGCTGCTCTTGCTGCTCCTGTAGACTCAACGATGACAATGCGGCTTCTATGGTTAAAATACAGTGATTCAGCTTCTGACAATTACAGATCTTTTATTTTGGAAAATAGCTTAACTGCTGGTAAGCTTATTGATGAATTCAAGACACTGCGACGTTCAAATATTTACAAATGTTCCCTCATAAATACATCCCTTAAGTGTGGTATGGGCCTAAGAACCAATTTAAAAAAATCAATATTTGAGAAAAGCTTATTGGGTAGCTGCTTTAGAAGTTTTTTGACAGCGAGTGTGATGCTACAGAAGTAGTTATAGTATAGCCATTGCGATGTGGTCGAAGGTAAAGTCCCTTTCCTATTGCAATGGCCTCCATCTTTCGATTGTGTCGCTTATTTTCCTCGAGGTGTTCTATAGCAATTTTGGCGCTGAATACTGTTTTTGCAATACTCGCTTCACCAGACTCAATTCCTCCAAGTGCTCTCGTTTTAGTCTTAGAGCAAATTGACTTGCTTGTGACAAATTCTGCTATTTTTATTGGGATGAAAATAGCTCAAGTGCTGATGAGGAGGTTTTGAGGAGTCCAAGCCGCTGCGGCGCTCAAATGCTTACGAACTCGTCGGTTCCTCCAATCCGAGTGTGTGTGTGTGGATGAATTATACACCCACAACGATATGAATATGTAGAGGTTGCTGCTCTTGAGCATTTTCAAGCCAATGAAAATCAATGAAACAGCAAAAACTTCAAATACAAGTGACCGCAATTATAGCTCTGAAATTTTTGAAGTCGTTCATAATTGTATTGTATATTGCTGCCCAGATAACGTATGACTTCTATGAGCGGATGCAAATTTCCAAAACTATCGAAATAATTCACTTTATTCTTAGCATTTTGAGTATAAGCTACCCAGTGTGTGCAATCTTCCGTTGGTGAATCTAAATTTATCACTACACATTCATTTCGCCATAGACCATTACTCAGATGTAGGGAATCCCTCATAAATACACCCCTAAAGTTTGGTATGTGCTTATGAGCGAAAATTCAAAATATCAATATTTAAGAGAGGCTTATTGGGCAGCTACTTTAGAAGTTTTTTGACAGCGAGTGTGATGCTACAGAAGTAGTTATAGTATAGCCATTGCGATGTGGTCGAAGGTAAAGTCCCTTTCCTATTTCGATTGTGTTGCTTATTTTCCTCGAGTTGTTCTATAGCATTTTAGGCGATGAATACTGCCTCTGAATGTCGTGTACTATGTTGAATAACATATTAATAATACCCGACGCAATGCAGAATATTCTATTTGTATAAATGCGTCATATGCTCAGCATATGGTAGTGTATACTGCATGTGCACATAGTGACACTTTGTCGCTATGCATAAATATACAGAAGGCAAGCGCAAAGATAAACAACTGAAATACGATCGTCTGCACTTTCCGTATGCTCTCCCGTTCTATCGCTGCTCTCAGCGGCAGAACTAATGTACTTAGCTTCAGCATACTTTATAACTTCAAATAAAGATTATTCAAGAAGCAACCTTCAAGTGAGCAGAAGCTCTGAGTGTAAAATCAATTAGTCAATCTACATGTATTATTATAAATAGTCGATCTACAGTCGCTTGTCAAGGTCTTTGTTTTGGGAGTATTCGATATCGTGCTCTTCGCGGGCAGCATCCAATGGGCTTAAACCCTTACCATAACCCTCGTCCTAGGCGCCTCTTTAGGTTGATGCCTGGTCCATAGAATTGATAGCCAGGTACATGCAGCTCGATGGGTAGCCTATTAATAAGACTATAGACTAGTCCTGCACCTCTTCAGCGATAGGCACCGGCGAGAATAATAAGTCTTGGTTATGTATAAGTTTGAGCGGTATATTTTGTACTTCGACTGGCTTATTCTTATGTATTCTTCACAATTTCTGTTTATCCTGAATGAGGTACTCCTGCTATTTGCAAGGATTCGCTTTCTATACGTGTTTCGGTATTTACGAAGCACTTCGGCTTTCCGAGTGCGATACGTCTCTCATGGACGCAAAGGATACGCTCTGGG
This sequence comes from Drosophila gaucha, assembly GCA_035045545.1. NCBI lineage: Eukaryota > Metazoa > Arthropoda > Insecta > Diptera > Drosophilidae > Drosophila > Drosophila gaucha. The sequence goes on along the minus strand of JAWNOY010000069.1, from coordinate 20,276 downwards.
TACTCTGCACGATCAGCACGCATTTCATACAGTCTCTCCTACTGCTGGAATCACCTCGAGCACTCCTACGTATTCGCAAGAGAAAGCGTACTCTAGTACGCACGGCTACGCCGAATGTCACTTGGGCGAACTGTTTGTGGATGTCGTGTGCGTGCGACACGAGCCTTTTGCTGAATAGCCAAGTGCGACAGAGACCAACTCCTGTTTGGTCTGTCACCACTTTTGCCCTTGCGAGGGTTGCTCCAGTACTTTTGGAGCTGTTGTGAAGAGCTGAGCTCATTTCTGTATACCCAAATATATATATATTGACATATTCATATTGACTATGTCCACAACACACAGAATAGTCGAAACTAGTTCATTCTGGATTTTCTTAAAGCTGCCCACCAATGTCCTTCTTGGTGGCAGTTGTTGCTGAATCTTCTTCTGGCGTGATGTCCTGCGGTGTAATTTCATGTCCCTCGATGTCCTTCTATTTTGTTTTGTATCCTTCGATGATCACTTTTCCTACTACTTTGTACTTTGACGTCTGCGCATCGGCGAACGGCACTTCTGCTAAAGGTTCGTGGCTCGTCCGTGTGTGCGACACGAACCTATTGCTGAATAGCCGAGTGCGACAACAGTTCTGAAGCTTAGATATATATCTACCCAGTGCAGTGACGCATTTCTGAGTCTGCTGTTATCAGCAAGCAGTGCTGTGACATATTTGAACATTCTCGTTACCAGCGAGCCGCTGTTAACCGTGATCTGCTGTTAACAGCGATCCGCTGTTGTTACGATCAGCTGATTGTGCAAAGCACGCTGTCTGCAAAAGGTTAGAGTTGTTCCATATCTTTCACTAAACGTGTAAAATATTACAACCTTTTCCAATTACATTTTTCAGCATCCGGGATGCTTCCTCCTAGAGCCGACTCACCCCTTTACTTCCTCGCAGTAAGTAGAATGGAGTTTTCATGTTCGCTTTTTGTTATTGCCAATGCTCGCGAGCGGCGCTAGATTCGGCAGCTTACTTTGTTAATGCGTAGCGCGGATTACTCCAACTTGTTGACACTTGCAATTTATTAGAAATTTTATTTTTAATAAAATTTTTTACTTAGTTGTATTTCCTCCTTTTTCTTTAGCAACTTGTTGTTTGGTATTTAGTTTATCTGTTGTCTCGCATGGCGTTGCTTGCCCGGTGCCCACTGTTACCATGTCGTACAGCGCTTTGGGCAGACTCGGCTCAAGTCCCTGCGTCAGAAATGCTGCTCAGTAACCAGTCGATGCTGAGACACTGCTGTTGACTGCCAATAGCGGCAGCGTCTCGTCCCAGCATCGGTGGTTGTTTCCCGGAAATTGCGTAGTCATTGTTTTGAGCGTAACATTTGGCCGCTCAGTCGGGGTTTAATGTAATAATAATAATTAATGCGTCACCCCAAACTGCTTCAGAAACATTTTTAATGTGAACTGCGTACCATTGTTTTATAATAAGTACCTTCAGTGCACTAAATCTGGCCAAGACCCGCTCCCGAAATGATTTCTGCAGCGTCTTGAATTCCAGCTCCCGCCACAGCTCCTGTATCCATGGACACTGTTCGCTCGCCTGCCCCTCAGTGACTGACGCTATAATGCGTCTGCCACGACATTCAAATTGCCTTTTCTATATTTGACCTGAAAGTTAAATTGCTCCAGCTCCAGTGGCAGGCCCTGATTCGTGCTGGAACGTGGCCTGCTTATGGTGCTCGTATCCACATAACGGTGCCATCGCGGGATCACCCAGAACCTTCAAGATATATATCTACCCATATGTAGATAAATTTCCCAAAAGTCTGTCATACGGCTCCTCACAGCGTTATAATGCAAACCTAACTAGAGGGATGGCCAAACTTCGGCATGGCCGAAGTTAGGTTATACACTTGCAAATGCAATGGATATATATACAGTCTTTTCTGATTTGCCACGCCCCCAAAAAGTAGATATATATAATTTTTGGTCAATCTATTGAGCAGAGCAATAGTAACCTATATATCAAATTTAGAAGCTGTAGCTATATAACTATGGAAGATATAGTTTTCATCGATTTAACACGCCCCAAAGAGGCGGATATATATAATTTTTCATAATTTTGTCGAAACGGTCAAGCTTAACGATTGTGTCAATTTTTGGATTTCTAGGTGTTAAATTGTAAAAGATAAAGTTTTTTTCCGATTTGCCGCGCCCATAATGGTCGTAGATATATATTCTTTATTTTTAGGTGATGCTTCCTTCTCTACGTTGCAAACTTCTGACCAAAATTAATATACCCTTTTTGCAAGGGTACAATAATAGTGTTTAAACAAGATAAAATGAATATGAGGCATATTTATCGGGACCATGTGGGTGTTGACATGAGCTTTGATACATTCATGAATATGTGTAGATTATGTTGGGAAAATAAATACGGCTTTCTAACCATAAGCGAGCATGATGATCTAGCCAATGGACGATATGGGCTAGGCTTCAGTAAATTTATTGACATTTAACGAAGAAGGCATACAATTACTGTAGTAGATAAATCTTTTATTTGCTCTTCAATTGACTTTCGAAATGTCAACAACAACAATTTTAACCAGCAACTCTTAAAGTCTTAACGTCGATTTTTTTCCTCCAGTTCCAGTTCTACAGTTAGATGTAGAAGTAGGTAGCTAGTTCTCACTCTCTTCATCGGAGTCGAAATAAATAGATGATTCATTATGATGAAAATGATAACGTAATTGTCTGACTCTTCTCTCGTGATGCTACGCGTGCTGGGGTGATAAGGTTGTTTTTATACCCTTGCATAAGGGTATATTAATTTTGGTCAGAAGTTTTCAACGCAGAGAAGGAAGCATCTCGTACCATATAAAGTATATATATTCTTGATCATCAAGACGAGCTGAGTTGATATGGCCATGTGCGTCTGTCCGTTTGTCCGTCAGTCTGGATCAACGTAATCTCCTCCGAGACTATAAGAGCTACAGAACTGAAATTTTGCACATAGACTGGAATGTGCTGCAGGCATTTTATATCTTGGAATCATCCGGTTCGGATGACTATATCGTATAGCTCCCATAGGACAGATCGGTTTTAAGAAATGTTTTACTGGGATAACTTCGATGTTATTAAAGTCAGACACTTGAAATTTTGAATATTCCTGAGTTGCACCCAAATACAACAAGTAAGAACGTTGCAGTCGGGCGCCACCGACTGCGTCAGACTATTTTCCTGTTAGTTGAAGGCTCAATAAATATGTAGGCTCAATAAATATGTAGACCGTCCGTCCGTCTTTCCGTATGTTTGAATGCGAGATTATTGAGATTCCTTTTTTGAGCATGTCTTTTACATCAATTTAGCTACAGTCATACAATTTTACATATAGCTTTTTTAAAATAAAATACTATTTTGGTTTTTATTATATATTTTGGATACTGGCTCCACATTTCACAAAATCAATTTAATAAAAGTTCAGTTGCAAATAAAGCCACATTTACATTTTTTTAATTTTTTAGGTTAAAACGTATTTTTAATAAAATATAAGGATTTATGGAGAAAGTTTTATCAAAATCCATTAAGTAACATAGAAGTTATAAAAAAAAAAAACATTTTAATAAATGATAATATTACGCGGCAGCGATGGGAATAGAACCTGGGTCACGCGCTGCCACCGACTCTACCCACAACACCACGGCGTCTCTTGCGCCAAATTGAGGTTGGTGTGTTGATTTGGTTAAACAGACTTGCCCCAGTTAGGTCAACTAGAATTTGTTTTAATAAATATAAGGATTTATGCTGAAAATTTTATCAAATCCATTAAATAACATAGAAGTTATAAAAAAAATAAAAACAAGTAAGAACGTTGCAGTCGGGCGCCACCGACTGGGTCAGACTCTGTTCCTCTTAAAGGTGTGTAGGCTCAATAAATATGTAGTCCGTCCGTCCGTCTTTCCATATGTTTGAATGCGAGATTATTAAGATTCCTTTTTTGAGCATGTCTTTTACATCAATTTAGCTACAGTCATAAAATTTTACATATAGCTTTTTTAAAATAAAATACTATTTTGGTTTTTATATATTTTGGATACTGGCTCCACATTTCACAAAATCAATTTAATATAAGTTTAGTTGCAAATAAAGCCACATTTACATTTTTTTTTTAATTTTTTGGGTAAAACCGTATTTTTAATAAAATATAAGGATTTATGCAGAAAGTTTTATCAAAATCCATTAAGTAACATATAAGTTATAAAAAAATAAAAAAAAAAAACCTTTTATTAAATATCACGCGGAAGTGATGGGAATCGAACCTGGGTCACGCGCTTCGCATGCCACCGACTCTACCCACAACACCACGGCGTCTCTTGCGTGACTATGCGCCATAACTGAGTTTGGAAGTGTTTTGATTTGGTTAAACAGACTTGCGTTGTGGTTGCGAAGACCCTGCTTCAATCCCCAGTTAGGTCAACTAGAATTTGTTTTACGGAGGCTTACATTATGATTATTATTATTTTTTTTTTCGTTCATTGAAATTTCATGAACAGTAACCCACATGTCAAATTTGGATGCTCTACGTCTAAGACTGTAGGAGATACAGTTTTACCCTATTTGCCACGCCCCAAATGGGCGTAGCTATATATAACATATATTTTTGGGTAGAGGTAGGATACTAGTATATATATTCCAAGTCCCAACTCTTTGACGGAAATATTGCCGAAATTATCACGGTTTTAGTAAAAGATATAGTAATTCCTGATTTTCCACGCCCCCAGAAGACGTGGATACATAACTTTTGACGTATGTTAAGAGGAGGTCAACAGTATCCGACATGCAAAATTTGACGCTCTAGCTCCAAAACTGTAGGAGATACAGTTTTATCCCATTTGCCACGCCCTTAGTGGGCGTAAATATCTATAATATATATTTTTGATTCCGAGTGATCTACTTGCACATGTATTCCAAATTTCAAGTCTCTAGCTCTTAATACGCTCAAAATATTATAAGATTTATAGAAATCGCTATATATATATTCCCGATTTGGTACGCCCCCAGGGGGCGTGGGTATATAACTTTTTGATCTAACTTAAGAGAAGGTCAACAGTAACCCACATGCCAAATTTGGATGCTCTAGGTTCAAAACTGTAGAAGATATAGTTTTATCCGATTTGCCACGCCCACAATGGGCGTAGATATATAATCTATATCTTAAAACGTCCGCGTGGTGTACACGAATATATATTCTAAATCCCATTTCTTAGACTGCAATATTGACTAAAATAACAGCGTTTTAGTGTTAATAGATATAGCATTTCCCGATTTGCCACGCCCCCTGTGGGCGTATCGGAAAAATACTCAAACTTGATCTGACGCGGATACACATGAGTATATATTCCAAATTACAAGTCTCTAGCTTCTATAGTGTCCAAATGCTGCGCGTTCATACAGACAGACGGACAGACAGCAAGACGGACATTGCACAAATCCAATAGACTCTTTTTCCCTTTGGGAACAGAGTCTAAAAACCATGCCGAAGTTTGGTAATACCCTTGCAATTGTAAAGGATATAGATATAGTTTTCTCTGATTTGCCACGCCCCCATCAATTGGATATATATCATTTTTGGGCAATCTATTGAGCAGGGCAACAGTAACCTATATATCAAATTTTGAAGGTCTACCTATAAGACTTTGGAAGATATAGTTTTCTCCGATTTGCCACGCCCCTAAGGGGCGGATATATATAATTTTTCATAATTTTGTCGAAACGGTCAAGCCTGATGTCTGTGTCAATTTTTGCAACTCTCGGTGTAAAATTGTAGAAGATATAGTTTTTTCCGATTTGCCACGCCCCTAATGGACGTAGATATATATTCTTTATCTTTTTTTCTAGGGGTGGTTGATACAAATATATGTTTTAAGTTTCAAGTCTCTGGCTTTAACAGCATCCAAAATATTAAAGGATTTATGTTAAGCACTATATAGACTTTCCCGATTTGCCACGCCCCAAGTAGGCGTGGATATATAATTTTTCGATCAATCCGAAGGGAAGGTCAAAAGTATATTACTTTCCAAATTTGGATGCTCTAGCTTCAAAACTGTAGAATATATAGTTTTATGCGATTTGCCACGACCCCAAAGGGCGTAGATATATAATCTATATCTTTTTGTACTTGGGTGCATATCAGGAGTATATATTCCAAATATCAAGTCTCTGACTTTAATAACGTCAAAGTTATCCCACTTAAACATTTCTTAAAACCGATCTGTCCTATGGGAGCTATAGGATATAGTCATCCGATCCGGATGATTCCGAGATATACAATGCCTGCAGCACATTCTAGCCTATGTGCAAAATTTCAGCTCTGTAGCTCTTATAGTCTCGGAGGAGATTGCGTTGATCCAGACAGACGGACAGACGGACAGACGGACATGGCTATATCAACTCAGCTCGTCTTGCTGATCAAGAATATATATACTTTATATGGTCGGAGATGCTTCCTTCTCTGCGTTGCAAACTCCTGACCAAAATTAATATACCCTTTTTGCAAGGGTATAAAAACATTTTATTAAATGATAATATCACGCGTCAGCGCTGGGAATCGAACCTGGGTCACGCGCTTCGCATGCCACCACTCTACCTCACAACACCACGGCGTCTCTTGCGTGACTATGTGCCAAACTGAGTTTGGAAGTTTTTTGATTTGGTTAAACAGACTTGCGTTGTGGTAGCGAAGACCCTGCTTCAATCCCCAGTTAGGTCAACTAGAATTTGTTTTACGGAGGCTTACATTATGATTATTATTATTTTTTTTTTTTTTCGTAAATTTAAATTTCATGAACAGTCTAAGACTGTAGGAGATACAGTTTTACCCTATTTGCCACGCCCCAAATGGGCGTAGCTATATAACATATATTTTTGGGTAGAGGTAGGATACTAGTATATATATTCCAAGTCCCAACTCTTTGACGGAAATATTGCCGAAATTATCACGGTTTTAGTAAAAGATATAGTAATTCCCGATTTGCCACGCCCCCAGAAGACGTGGATACATAACTTTTGACTTATCGTAAGAGGAGGTCAACAGTATCCCACATGCAAAATTTGGACGCTCTAGCTCCAAAACTGTAGGAGATACAGTTTTATCCGATTTGCCACGCCCTTAATGGGCGTAAATATCTATAATATATATTTTTGATTCCGAGTGATCTACTTGCACATGTATTCCAAATTTCAAGTCTCTAGCTCTTAATACGCTCAAAATATTATAAGATTTATACAAATCGCTATATATATATTCCCGATTTGGTACGCCCCCAGGGGGCGTGGGTATATAACTTTTTGATCTAACTTAAGGGAAGGTCAACAGTAACCCACATGCCAAATTTGGATGCTCTCCCCCTGTGGGCGTATCGGAAAAATACTCAAACTTGATCTGACGCGGATACACACGAGTATATATTCCAAATTACAAGTCTCTAGCTTCTATAGTGTCCAAATCCTGCGCGTTCATACAGACAGACGGACAGACAGCAAGACGGACATTGCACAAATCCAATAGACTCTTCTTCCCTTTGGGAACAGAGACTAAAAACATATAGATTATAAAGCTACGTCTTTTAGGGGGCGTGGCAAATTGGATAAAACTATATCTTCTACAGTTTTGAAGCTAGAGCATCCAAATTTGGAAAGTACTATACTTTTGGCCTCGCCTTCAAATTATTAAATAATTTATATATACACGCCTACTTAGGGCGTGGCAAATCGGGAAAGTCTATATTGTGCTTAACAAAAATCCTTCAATATTTTGGACGCTGTTAAAGCCAGAGACTTGAAACTTAAAACATATATTTGTATCAACCACCCCTAGAAAAAAAGTAAAGAAAATATAGCTACGCCCATTAGGGGCGTGGCAATTCGGAAAAAACTATATCTTCTTTAATTTTACACCTAGAGCTCCAAAAATTGACACATACGTTAGGCTTGACTGTTTCGACAAAATTATGAAAAAATATATATATCCGCCTCTTGGGGGCGTGGCAAATCGGAGAAAACTATATCTTCCAAAGTCTTACAGCTATAGCTTCAAAATTGGTTACTGTTGCCCTGGTTAATAGATTGCCAAAAAATTATATATATCCAATTGTTGGGGACGTGGTAAATCAGAAAAACCTGTATCTATATTATTAGCCAATTGCAAGCGTATTACCAAACTTCGGCATGGCCGAAGTTACCCATCCCTCCAGTTTTAAATATAATCGATTTCACTCAGCATATACAAGTTGAATGGAGTATTTAAGCGCCTTCATGCTCATGTTTGTAAGGCTGGCAAACAAATTACTTATTACTAGCTTTTCTTAAAAGAAAATGTATATATATATGTAAATAGGACGTCTTAGGGAGACTTTAATGTCAATGTCTCCTCTACTGATCCGTAAATTCAACTAAATTATTTCACGATATGAAATGCATTTTAGTTACTGCGAGTACCTCTCCAAAGATATTACGGAGAGACCAAACACATATGCATGACACTTTTACGTTAACCTAATTCAGAGCGTCAATAAAAATATTATCACAAAAAAATTTTTTGTTTCTCTCCGCATTCAAAACATACGAAAATATTTTGAATGCTGTTAGAGCCAGAAGCTTTAAACCTCAAACATATATTTGAATCAACCCCTCCTAGAAAAAGAGATTTTGCTTATATACCTATGCCCATTAGGGGCGTGGCAAATCGAAAAAAACTGTATCTACTACAACGTTTAGATTGACCGTTTCAACAAAATGATGAAATATGATATATATCCGCCTCTTTGGAGCGTGTAAATCGGAGAAAACTATATATTTCAAAGTTTTACAGATACAGCTTCAAAATTTAATGAATAAGTTACTGTTGCCCTGCTCAACAGATTGACTAAAAATTATATATATCCACTTATTGGGGACGTGGCATATTTGAGAAAACTATATCTTTATCCTTTACAATCGCAAGGGTATTACCAAGTTAGCCCATCCCTCTAGTTTTTTAATAAATTGATTTTGAAAAATGTGGAGCCGGTATACAAAATATAAAAAAAAATTGAAAATGTATTTTATTTGTAAATAGAAAAGTAATTGAAACATTTGGTGACTGTAGCTAAAAATATATAAAAGCTAAGCCTAAAATCTGAATCTCGATGAAACGTGAAAAGTTATAGAATATCTACAACAATTTCGATATGCGCTGTAATCAAAGACTATTGTGCAAAATTTCAACTAACTGCCTCTTATTTAATAATAACGTTGACAATATAAGTGTCAACGAAATCAAAAATAAAATTTAGAAAAAATAAAAATAATATTTAAACAAGGTATAGGTAGATAGCCTAAGTAAAGTTGGAGCAAGGAATACTCCAATAACATCATCGAAACGTTGGGGGGCCGACCGGCCAGCTATGCCCCAAATTAAAGCTAAATGTAGTTTTGTTAATAGCAATCTTAAACAAAATTAGTATGTATTAAAATTGGTCTCCCAGGAACTGAAAACTTAAGACTCCCTAAGAGAAAGGTGGAGTCTTTTTGACCAATAATCAACTTATGTAGAAAAACAAGTAAGAAAGCTCTAGTCGGGTCTGCCCGACTACGAGATCCCCTGAACCAAGTCCGAGCTGATGTTTTAAACAACCTAGCTTACATCTTTTATCTATACATATTACCTCTGCGCGCATATACACATGCACACATATACACGTGCACACATTTGTATACACATCAGTGTTGCCAACTTTTGTTGAGCATAAAAAGCTAGATCAAGGAAAATTAGACGTGAGAAAAAGGTTAAGCAAATCGAAGCAAATTTTGTATGATTTGTAGGAAAATGTATTGAATTCCTCAATTTTTCTGCAAATTTTTTCTTAATAAAAAAAGGTCTTCAATAGTGCAGTCATATTAATTTGGCAACCCTTTGTTTTTGCTAACCACAAAAATTTCTACTGAAATTTTCACCATTTTGTATTCAATTTTATAAGAAATCATGCAAATATTGAGTCAAATTAAAAACAGCTAAATCAGTTTTTAAAAAGCTATATTTCCCGCCATCCGCTGTTTTGGAATTTTTCCCGCAATTGCACTTTCAAGAAAGCCCGATTTGACGGAAAAAAAGCTGATTTGGCATCAGTGATACATATGCATGCACACATATACCTACCATGCACACAGAAGCACGCTCGCCGATTACTGCGTAGTTGATTTGAATGTATGTGTGCACACGTACAGGCTGCTGCCGCGTGCTTTTACAATTAATAATCCTTTAATAACTTCTGTATTACTTAACGGATTTGAATGCAATTTTCTGCATTGAATGCTATTAATTTATTGAAAAAACGGTTTTCACTAAAAATTTCGGAAAAATTTATCGAATATTTAAAACAAACTCGATATGCGCGCTGTATACACAGACCGTCATGCAAAATTTGAACTCTAGCTCTTATATGTTCTGAGATCGACGCGTTTATACATACGGACAGACGGACAGACAGGGCCAAATCGACTCAGCTCGTCACCCTGATCAAGAATATATATAATTTATGGGGTCTGCCACGACTCCTTCTGCCTGTTACATACTTTTTGCAAAACCATTATACCCTGATTTCCCATTTTCAATGGGTTCAGGGTATAATAACACCAAGGGAAGTTTTTCGGTTGATTAGTAATGGAAGATCAAGGAGCAATGGCGTAAGAAGGGAAACGTAGAACGGGGTCCCAATTCAATCAACCTAATGTAAAAATTAAAAAGGGAATTAAATTAAGCAAGAGTTCCAGGATTTTCCGTTCAAACGAAATGTAAAAAAGTTTTGTTAAAGGATCATAAAATTCTTTCGACCAACGTTTAGTGAACCCTCGAACATCTTTGGCATAATTTACAATTGTAGATTGTTGGGCGCAGCACCAACAGCACAGATGAGCGGACAGCTTAAGGAGAGGAAAACAATTGGAAGAGCAGCTATTCATGTGGCTGCTGCCCTCTCTCTTAAGCTAATCGTTGCCTTTCATGCTCCCCTCTTTCGTCGTAACCCGCACTCACAGTACACCCGCATTGTTAAGCCGGCATATATTTTAGTGTATTAATTGATATTTGGCGGACAGCACGACAGCTTGGTCGCTTGCTCGCATTTGTTTAACTAACTATTGAGTGCTATATTATTCTTGGCTGATCGCACAACATTTGGTCGCTTGCACACAGTGTTAACATTTAACTCAATAAAAGCATTAGCTAACTACTACAAAGTGACTTATAATTCTAATTATAAAATACAAAGCCAATGAAAAAGCTCGTTGGCTAAACATAGATATATTATTATTTTAAGTCAAAGACACTTTTGCAACACTGCTTGTCAGATGCAAACGTAAAAAAAGAAAATTTTTTTTGGCTGTGAAAAAATACAAAACTTACGTTTGTTATTGTTGGCCCTCCGGGCATTCAATTAATTATTATAATGGAAGAAGGAATATCCATAGCAAATGTTGAGGAAAGCAAGCGAATTGCAACAATTGCTGAATCGAGAGCAAGTATTGTCATGGATGCATCCCTAGGCACAGCAGTCATTGGACCACCCCAGTGGTTGTAGCAATTGGGCTACGACTACAAGTAGTACTACGTGCACAGTGACTTCGTCTAACTTCTACGATGGGATCGCTTTAGCAATAACAACCTCTTTAACTGGATGCATGTTGGCCAACCCAATCCTATCGAACAGCAATAGGACGGTTGCGTGTAAAGTAGCACAAAGTGCTCCAGATAAGGGCATCATGCTGCAAACGTCCCTTAGCTGGCAGACTTCCAATGTTAAACGCAAACTTTCACCACGTCCTGCTGAGGATGACAACAAAAAAGTCTAATTATCTCATGCCAATTTTGCAAATAATACACCCACCAGAGTAGCTTCCAACATATCCAGCAACCGTTTTCCAATACTGGCAAATGGAGAAACAGATGACAATCCTACGCCAGCGGAAATCAATCAAGCAGACGCATTGGCTGACGAAATGGAAACACAACAAACCAAAGAAGCGTACATAGGTTGCACAAGCGGCCCCTATCACCATCGAGAATGTTTCAGATGTGAACAGGATGGAAGCCGATCTGGATCTAATCATTGGTTCTTCAAAATACACGTTACGTATTGGATGTAACAGGTCAGTAAAAATATACGTTGATAGCTCCAACTCATATCGAGTCCTAGTGCGTTATCTTAAAGAAAACAAGGGTATAAAAATACCAGCCATTTTACTTATCAGCTTAAGGAGGAAAAGGCATACAGGGTCATTATCAGAAATCTGGCAAGTTCAACCCCTGAAGATAAAATAAGAGGCTTTTAATGCAAATGGTCATAATATTCTTCGTGTTCACAATGCCCGACCTCGTAAGGTTTTGCACTCTGAAAATGGAAGGATAGTGGAGGAGCTGATCAACAGAAATTTCTTCTTCATTGACCTTGCTCGTGGGCCAAATAATAAGGAAGCGTTAAAACTTAACCAAGTAGGGCATCAGAAGGTAATAGTTGAAATACCTAAGAAAACTCTAGAGGCTATTTTGTGGGCATACGAAAATCTATTGTATGAGACCATTTATGTGTGGAAAGTGTGCCCAAGAACACCCAACTGCCCAATGCAGAGAAACTTCAAGAGACAAAGTTTGTTGTGCCAACTGCGGAGGAAGGGGCTTGGTACAAAGGATGCCGCGTCTACAAAGCAAAAATGGATGAACGCAGACCAAAAATAAATACAGTAATAACTGATAAACACGGAGCCAGTATACAAAGAAATCGACAAAACGTGGTGGTCTCTCTTTTTCTGACACTCTACGGGCAGGACTAAAAGCAGTTACTTCTCCCAAGCAAGTGGACCAAGGAATAGGAAAATCAAGCTCCGAACAGAAAACTCTTGGCTTGAGGATGCCATTGATTCCCTTACAACTAAAATCGACTCATTTCAAGCGAGGCTTAAAGAATTGGAAGAATCAACCCAATACCTTAGGTACATATATCAAAGGCTACTGAACGCCAAGAAATGACACGACTCACTCTAAGTCTCGGATTATGGAATGATCGTGGGGTTACTAGACATGTCGAGGAACTAAAGCAATTCCTAAATGTACATAAGACAGATGTTATGTTTATCACTGAAACATGGCTTCATCAGGGTGTGAATATTTTTATACCTGGGTACAATTTTCACAAAGAGGTACACCCAGCGCTCTTGATTTCTTTATCTTCAAAGGGCTACAGTCAGAAGAATTAAATATAAAAATGGAGTATCAACTATCCTCTGACCATCTCTATTACCAGTTGCGGTAGACACTGCACCGAAAGCTATTTTAAAGAAAAGTCGACTTTTACAACTAGGCACCGATTTAGTTGGATTTAGCCGAGAACTGGAGGAAACACTTGACCTGAATATTGAAATTTTGAATCCAGAGGACATTGAAAATGCTCACGCCATCTTTCTTAACAAAGTGCACTGTGCAGCCCTTAATGCTTCTCCATTAAGCCCAGCACATGATACAAGACTGCGTAAGATACTTCCCCTAGCTATAGAGGCAATGCTGCTTATTAAAAGAAGACTGAGAAGACAGTATTGCCGTACCCGTGATCCTGTGGTGGATAGAGTCTATCCCAGAGTGTCCAATAGGATCAAAAAGCTCTTAGAGAATCATAAAATAAAGGAAAATAACATCTTTTTATCATATATATGTCCTAATGACTCTGGAAAGCATTCTTTGTGGAAACTATCTGGAAGACATAAGCGACAAGTAACTCCAGAATTTCCAATTAAGAAGGCTGACTGGTCCTGGGTCAAAACTCCAATTGAGCGAGCTGAAGCTTTTGCCGATGACTTAGAGGCCCGGTTTAAACCATTCAATACTTGCCCAGACCACTGTAAAAGTAAGGTCCAGATGACGTTAGAGAGCCCTGGCCAACTTTGCTTACCAGTTTCCCCAGTCACAGTTGAGGAAGTAACTGCTCAGATAAAATCGTTGAAGACAAAAAAGGCCCCGGGGGAAGATGGCATTGATAATTTTACACTAAAAGTCTTGCCCCGCAAAGCGATTCTCTTTATTGTATTGTTATTTAACGCGGTGCTGAGACTAGAACATGTTCCAAAACAGTGGAAGAAGGCCAGAATCTGCATGATTCATATGACAGGAAAGTCCCCAAAATTGGGGACGTTATTAACAAGCAAGCTTCGGACTACATTGAGCGGCTGAAAACCCACCCAAACATTTTAGACAGGCGCCTCTTGGAGAGTGGCTCCAGGAGAGGACACGGGGTGGTGAGAAAACTGAGAAGGCAGCATTCAGCGGATCTGGCAAACAGGAAAATTTAAAGCAATATCCAAATATATTCCTAATAATTATACTATAAGTTAAAATAGTATAATGTTGTTGTTATGATTAAAATAGTATAATGTTGTTGTTATGATTATTATTAGTTTAATTTAAGTTGTTTTTGTAAATAACAGAAAAATTAAAACAATATTACTCAAAAAAAAAAAAATAAGTCAAAGAGTATAACAAGATCTATGATTACAAAAATACGTTTCAAAGAAATACTCTCAATTGAATAATAAACAAACAGGGGGCTTGGACGAGCAAAAGTCATAATTATACATTTAGAACAATTCAAATGTAAATGATTATCATCACACCACAGCTGCATAGAATTAAAGACTTGTTGCAGCCGTAGGTGATGGGATAAGTCAGCATAACACAGGAAAAGTAGCTTAATATTATAAAAAAAGGAACTATGTAGCGATTCGAGTTGTGAAATCCCTGACAACTAAGATTTTTGACTTTGCACTTCTCATAGCTAGGCACGGTCAATGATTTCTCGAAGGTGAGTTGAAAGTTAGGATTTTATTATAGGAAGAGAGAGTTCAGATGAAATGAAGCTATAATATTGATTGTAATTTTGGCAGAGGACATGAAATCCTTTCTGCAAAGAATAATTTGTTGTGCACATAGTTAAATGCAAAGGGCGATGGTTGGTCTCCAAGGAACAGAAAACTTGAGACGCCCTAAAGAAGATGGAATCTATGTCACTAATAATCAACTTATTTAAAAACATAACACCGAGAGAAATTCTGCGGTTGAATAAGGAAGGAAGATTAAGAAAAATAAGCCCACTGGGGAAAGATGGTAATCGTAGATCGGGGTCCCAATTAAATCCACGTAAAGCAAAGATTAAGAACTGTTTTTGGACAGACTCCATGCGGTCCTGTTTAAACTTATGCTGAGGAGACCAAATGCAAGAGCAGTATTCAAGGATTGGCCGCACAAGCGAAATGTAAAGAAGTTTGGTTATAAAAGGATCATTAAACTCTTTCGACCAACGTTTAATATACCTTAGAGCAGCTTTAGCTTCGTTTACAGTAGTAAATATGTTATTAATAAAACATAGCTTTGAGTCGAAGAGTACACAAAGATCTTTGATTACAAAAATTCCTTTCATAGGAATAATATTAATTAAATAATAACTGGGGTCTTGAACGACTAACAGTCATTACCATACATTTAGAGCAATGTAATTGTAAATGATTATCATCACACCACAGTTGTATAGAATTAAAGTCCTGTTGCAGATGTAGGTGTTGGGATGAGTCAGCATAAGACAGGAAAAGCTTCTCATCATCAGCATACATAAGTATCTGAGAGTGAGATATTAAAGAAAAATAAACTCGTACTGCGTATGGTAAACATGAATATATATTTGAAATTTCAAACCTCTAGCTTTTGTGTTCTGACTAGAAATCTCTAAGTAAAAACAAAAACATAATTAACAAAAATACTACAAGTGCTACGCATAAGTCGCGCGAAATGAGCGAAGCTTAGAATATAGAGCGTAGAAGCTCTACCGATCAAAGAAATTTGTTCTACTCATACTTTCCAACCTGTGAAAACGATACGACCAAAAAAATAACAACAAACAGAAACTCAGCTCTTTTGAATACTGAAAAACAGAGAGTTCATGCTCTCCCGCTCTGCTGACCGTATCACAAGAGACTTGGAGCTCGCAGTGCACCTTTCCATTAATCGCGAATAATTTAATTTCACAACACGCCGCACTAAGAAGCATTATGACGTCTTTAACTACTGCAATCGCATCAACAACAACTGCAACTGCAACAACTGGTCTACGTCAACGACAACGTGATTACGACTCCGTCACAAAACTCAATTACAACATCGAGTATAAACTCCACCGTCAATTTCTGCAACAACAAAAACAAGCAAGCCGATAAACCAGAACAAAATAAAAAACGGGTTCGGCCTACAAAATATAAAATCTGGTAACAAACTAAAAATTATCCGTGGCAATAATAGTTGCGGAACCATTGAGGCACCGAATAGATATGCCTTACTGGCAGATGCTGATCCCTATCGGCACTAATTGGAAAAGCAAAATTTCATATCGCTCGCTTAACAAAAGGAAATCTACACGAAACAAAAGTGCAAATTAATGCAGAAGCAGACCACCGTGTTGTGACCAAATACCTGAATAACGCAGGGACTTAAAGATAAAACCTTTCATGCAAAATCAGTTATAAATATATTAAATAAAAAATTGAGCTCTAGCCCGAGAGTAAAATTTTAAAGAAAAACGAGGTGCACCCAATATAAAATCTACAGTTTCTTTTGAATCTAAGAATCATTGTAGAAGCACCGCATTAGCTCCAGTGCAATGCAATGCTCAAATTGCCAGGAATATGGTCACACCAAGTCATACTGCACGCTACTACCAGTCTGCGTCGCTTGTGGTGATTCTCACGAATCTTCCTCCTGCTCCGCCAACAAAGATGATAAAAACTCGAAAAAATGTGGAAACTGTGGAGGAAACCGCAGTCTACAAATATTTTGAAAACCCGTATCAAAACCCGTATATAATCAGAACACATAAAACGGACTAACTTCCCAAATTACTACAGATGTATTCTTCGCCAAAGCAGCCAGGTCTTCATTTGGCCCCCCAAACACCATTAAGGGCATCTCGTTTGCTAGTGCTCTAAGAACAGTTCTAGAAAAATCAGCCCCCTCAACATCATTACTTCATGAAATCCAAACAGAGCCGAATAGGGCAATCGTTCGGTACCTCATGAAGCAACCACAAAGATCTATTAAAGCGCTTAAATCAAGTCTGCATGGACTTTATGTCATTCATGAGAACAACAATGGAAAACCCAATGCAAAATCAAAATACTTTATTACAGATGCTTGCATCCCAATACTCCAAATAATCAATGACTTCTCTTCGTATAGCCATGTGGAATGCCAACGGTGTTTCAGGGCATAAACTTGAAATAACTAAATTCCTATATGACAAACACATCGATGTAATGCTGTTCTCAGAAACGCTCCTAATGAACAAAAACGACTTCCAAATACGGGGCTATTTGTTCTACGGTACAGATCATCCGGACGGAAAAAGCACACTGCGGAACCGGAATTTCAATAAGAAACAGCATCAAACATCACTTCCATAAAAGACTTGCAACAAATTATCTGCAAGTTACTTCTATAAACGTACAAACGGAAAAAAGCAAAGTTAACATAGCCTCAATTTACTGTCCGCCGCGCTTTTCAGTCTCTGAAGATTAATTCACGAATTTTACAGATCTCTTGAGTTTCGATTGATAGCTGCAGGAGACTACAATTCCAAGCAGTTATATAATGCAATAATCAAAATAAGGAATAAACTTAATGTTGTTTCTCCGGGTAGGCCTACATATTGGCCAGCGGTACATAGAGCAATTACCGCCAACCAGCATAAAGCATCCAGTCTAAGCGCGTCGACTGAAACAGTCATTCCCATTAGAAACTCTCTTGGCAGTTCTGCCCGCAGCGACAAAGACAGAGCCAGCAAATTGGTCTCTAATCTTCGAAATGTGTTTCAACCAAATCTTGCAACCAATTCATTTGTACCACCGTCCGTACAAACTCACACCAAAACTGCGACCGAGCCAATTGAATTTCACCCGAATGAGATTGTAAAAATCATCAGAGAACAATAAAAACCGGCGAAGATCTAATAACACCAAAATTGATAATTGAACTCCCGAACTGTGCAATCTGCCTCATGTGCTCACTGTTCAACGTAATTACTAGACTTGGATACTTCCCAAAAAATGGGAAGAGTCTATCATCACAATGATACCGAAACCAGGAAAAGATCACAACACACCATCATCCTACAGACTGTGAGGACCAATATAATGGGCGGAGGAGTATATATATATATTTAGACATATGTATATAAGGGCCTAGCTCCTCACATCAAACTCCTTAACGGTTGTTATAAACACCGCAACGACAAATGCGACATAGACACACAGGAGTGGATTTCTGTCGCACGGAGCTATTCAGCTAAGGGCTCGTATCGAACACGCAGGCGAACAACAAACCGTTAGCCGAAGTGCCCTTCGCGTCTGCGCAGCGATAGCTGGTGCAGTCGCGCACACGCCAGACATACGAAGGCGCCAAGATAACGGGGCTTCGGCGAATGGAATGTTCGAGAGAATCACGCGATGGCACCGTGAAGTGGACACGAGCACCATAAGCAGGCCCCGGTCCAGCACGAAGCAGGGCCTGCCGCTAGAATATAAAAGGGAAATGCAGCTGACGGCGAGGGATTATGAAAGTACTAGTGAAACGTAAAAGTGCAATTCAAACGCAAAGTGCCAAGTGGAAGAGATCAGCGAAAAGGACATGCAAGGACATCGAGGGATACGAAAGGACATCGAGGGACCTGAAAGGACAACACAGGACACCACGCTCAAGGCTCTCTTCAGCAACAACTGCCACCAAGACAGGACATTGGTGGGCAGAATCAACAAATAGGCAGCTTTAGCGAATCTTGGAGTGTGCGAGTGCTATTTACTAGCCGGAGTGAGTACACAGTCTCTTGTGAATACGTAGGAGTGCTCGAGGGAAGGCCAGCCAGCAGGAGAGGCTGTATGAAATCCGTGCGGAGCGCCGGAGTATACAGCAGCGAATCCTGGCGATAACCCAGTGTACCCAGAGCGAATCCTTCACGTGCAGGAGAGATGTATCGCACTTGGAAAGCCGGAGTGCCTTCGTAAATATCGAATCATACAGCCAAGTGTGCCCATAGGAGGCGAGTCCTTGCGGATAGCAGGAGTACCTCACGCAGTGTAAATAAAATTGTGAATAATACATTAACTTAGCAACGAAGTAAAAAATATACCAGCTCACACATAAAACTATAAAAGACTTATTATTATCGCCAGGTGCCTACAAATACAAATATTGTTGGCACGAACACACAGTCGACTGAAGCTCAGCCCGGCTTGAACTCGGAATAACCGAAGGTTCGTTACAAGACCAATAAACTTTCTATCATGCCTGTCAAAGCTACTTAAAAAATGCATCCTGACGCGTCTAGTTCCATACTTGAGAGAGCAAAACATCATCCCACCACATCAAATTGGGTTTCGAAAAAATGATAGAACTATAGAGCAAGTTACTGCATTTGAAAATCGGGAATGCTGCAGTGCAATATTTCTTGGTGTATCTCAGGCATTCGATCGAGTCTGGTTGGATGGCTTCATGTACAAAATCAAAACGATACTGCCTGAATACATTCGCAAGCTTTTTTAATCTTATCTTCACAATAGAGTATTTGCAGTGAGATGCAAATCTACTATGTCTGAAAACTACATTATAGAAGCTGGAGTTCCTCAAGGCAGCGTACTCGGGCCTACCCTATATGTTCTGTACACAGCGGATATCCCTACAAGAGTATGTCTTACAACATCTACGTTTGCTGACGACACCGCGATTTTAAGTCGCTCAAGATGTGCAGTTCAAGCAACAGTACAACTAGCTGATCATTTGGTGTTAGTGGAAACGTGGCTATCAGACTGGCGCATTAAAGTAAACGAACAAAAGTGGAAGCACGTAACGTTCACTCTCAACAGGCAAAGCTGTCCGCTGACCCTAAACAACAAGCAACTTCCCCAAGCTCATTATGTTACGTATCTTGGAGTTCATCTTGAGAGGCGTCTTACTTGGCGGAGACACATTGACGCTAATAAAATACAGCTAAAACTGAAAGCCAATAGGCTTCATTGGATTCTAAACGCCCGATCACCCCTATGTTTGGACTTTAAGGTCCTTCTTTGCAACACCGTTCTTAACCCTATCTGGACTTATGGCTCTCAATTATGGGGGAACGCAAGTAGCAGCAACATCGACATCATACAACCAGCACAATCCAAGATCCTGAGGACTA